>CM064523.1:45966597-46235451 GCA_032716605.1 Paralithodes platypus | reverse complement strand
CTCTGATTGGGGCTTTCCCACCCTCTGGCAGGTACCACACATCGCTACCCATGCCGAAACTTGGGCTTTAATACCTGGCCACCAGAAACAACCTAGATAACGAAGCCAACGTTTGTTCTCACACCCAAGTGTAACCTGCCAATGGAACATCATGCGCCAACCGCAACAGGCTATCACGACACTTCTCAAGGAAACGCACCAACTGGGTCAACCACTCTTGCCCCACCATCCCAACTACGTCTGGGATCCAAAAAACGGCGGTACAGGATTCCGCCAACATGAAAAAAATCTCCCACGACTTGGCAGCCCCGTTCCTCCCCGTCGAGTTTCAATCGCCCCGGTTCTCCACAACTCTCAAGCCCAGGAATCTTCGGATTGCTTGCAACCGAGCATCATATCCGAGGGTGCCAACCTATCTAAGTGCTCCTGAAGCCAACTTGTGCGGCCACCCCCAATACTATGGTGCTCAAGCCTTGCTGCTTCGCCTGGGAACGTTTCTGTCGCGGGAGTGCTATCACGCCCAACCATTGTCACTAGGGGGGACAGGTTCTGGGGCCACTCCGGACCTCATAATGGGTGTAAGTACCGATGTCACCCAAGGAGTGGTCGCTGGATCCAAAACTCTCACCCCTACCCGACAAGCCTTGACTTCTCTCCTTCCGACCCTTCCTCCGCTGGTCTAGAACTTGGGTACTAGGCTGTGGACACCTGAGCGGACTGAGACCAGGTGACAGCACAAGCCATCTGCGGCATCTGACACCTCTCCAGCCACTCTTGCCCCCCCTACCCTACTCGTCGTCGGCCGCGCCTCCTCGCAACGAGCTAATGGTGGAACCTCGGAAGTGGGCACCGCAAAGTTTGTTGCCGAGGAGAAGACGGAGGTCGAACCCCCTCAACTGGCAATTTCTCCCACCATAACCCCCATCCAACTCCCGTGTCACACCGTCTACCAATCAGAGCTCCACTCTAACCCAGCGGGTAAGACCGCGTAGCATTGATGCCACAACCCGAAGCCGCGTTAATTGGCTTGCCTAGTAAAATTCTTAACAAGTGTCTGGGAAGCCGCCCGTATCACGCAACAACTCAAGCCTATGCTTCACACCAGCCCCCCTCACAGTGCCGTGCCCCCTAGGACCACAAAAACATCACAGACGGGTGACGAGCCCTCCCTACTGCCTTCTGCACCGGCGATGACTTCCGCAACCGACATGTTTACCCCGGACAAACGCGGAAGACCCTCAAAGAAACGCCAATGTTGGCTCACTATTGTGACACCACTGCTGTAGGCGGTGCGCTCGGCACATGAGCGGCGCAATATGCCCCTTCTTATGACTACTATGAAACATTCCACCTCACTCTTGGACTTTCCCCTGAGAGGGGTAAGGGCCCTGGACTTTCTTTAACGGGAAGGGTTTTCGACCTTGGGATCATAAATTGGCAACAGATAACTCTTGAATGGATAATTGTTTGTGTTCATTAATTCGGTGGGGGGGGGTTGGAGTGGTACGCCCCTTGTTACCTGCCTCCCGCTCTCTGTGCAGACCCGCACTCCGCGAATCAATGACAACCTGAGGTCAGCCAGCTCAACGGCCTCTTGTATAGTTTTCGGTCGCTTTTCTTTAAGGTTAATATATGAGTCAAGTAGATCTGCCTGTACATTTAAAAAATCTGTTTCCAGCAAACAACCTAGTTGTTTTACTGAATCAAAAGTAGTTGCCTTCCTCCGAACTTAACCAATTTTCAAATGCCATCTGACAGCTCTCGTAGCGTGCGGTTCCTGGAAAGTACTCTCCTTTCTTTTTGGAACCGCCCTAAACTTCAGTCTATAGGTCTCTGGCTGTAGCTCATACGCCCTCAGGACAGCCTCTTTCAACAACTCGTAATTCACACAGGAATCTAGGGGCACAGCATCGTACGCCTTGAGTGCTTTCCCCGTCAATCGTGAAGAAACAAGGGCTGCCCACTTCTCCTCGGGCCATTGGTGCTCCTGGCACTTTTTCTCGAACCGGAGAAAAAATTCTGTAACTCTAACTCATCAAACACTGGAACCAACTTAAGTAGATGTGACAGGGACCTGGTCATGGGCTCGACCCCCCTGGAACGACCCGGTTCCTCGTCACATCTACACAAGTTTTCTCTAGGTCAACATCGGCACAATACCTCTCAGACTCAACTTGCGCTCAGACTCTCGCTCCCCTGCTGCTGCTGCCTGAGCTCAGCCTCATACTTTCGCTGCTCGAGGCTCAGCCTCATGCTTTCGCTGCTCTAGCTCAGCCTGAAGCTTAGCCTGTCGCTCCTGCTGCTGAAGTTTGGCGAGCTCGAGATGAAAACATCTCGGAAGACAAAACCCTGAGGAGGGGGTGCTACTATTGGGGACCCACCCCTTGAATCACCTAGAGGCATACCCTAGCGCCAGCGGACTTCGGCCCGCGCAAACGAACACGGCGCCGGAGCCCGAGGGGGCGCCCATGAATAGGAGTCGAGTGGAATGGGGGCTGGGACGAAGGTGCCCCCCGCTCCCGCTCCACCCGTACCCCATGCACCCCACCCCAGCACACAGGTAACCAGCTCACCTTCTCCGACAAAAACCGCTAGTACCGGGGAACCCTAAGACCGCGGCTACACACTGCAGTCCGTACCGGGCTAGCCCCGACACACGATCCGCTGACACAGGCTCCTCCAAAAATATCCGAGCATCCTCCTCATTGTTCACCATCCGAACGCCGTTAACCTAAGAAGTGCGCATGGGGGTGATTAGAAACGTCCCCCTGTGCTGACGTATTTGAGGTGTTTCCATCACTAAAATATTCATTTTACCATAAATAGCATTAATACTTATCCATACGCGCCTATTATGGGTTGATTATAAAGGTATAAACCTGAAACAACAATAAAACGAGTGAAAACAGCGTTTGGATGGTCAAAATCGGAGATATAGGCCGCGAGTTATAGAATGTATGGGTGAGGCAACCTGCTTTCCCGCCAATTTCCCCCAAGGCCACTGAGACACAGTCGATCGATACTCTCTCTCTCTCTCTTGCACTCGCTTTCTATCAGCCCTGCTTGCAACTCGCTAATGTTAGCACGAAAATATACCTCGGAATAACGGAATAACAGGGAAAATAGGTGATAACTGAGGGAGGGGAGGAAATTGGGGAAGGAGGGGAGGTAGAGGACTGAGATTTTGCATGGCCCAGGGGCCAACAAAAAAAAATAAAAATATTATTTTTTTTTTTTTTCGATGTTTTAAGTTGATTTTTTTTTTCTCTGACTCTTAAGAGTCTTCCCGCAGTCCACCGGGGGAACTCTTAAGAGTCTCCCCGCAGTTCCCGGGTTAAGCAACTCCACCTTCTCCACCTCCTCGCCCACCTCTCGCACTGTGCCCTCACTATACTCAGACCCGTCCAGTGACATGATGGAGTCAACAAACAAAAATCTCAAGTCAAGACAGAAGTAGCCAAACTCTTGCGTAGCTTTATTCACCAAAAAATATTTGAAGATGTTCTTGAGTGCAATACTAGGTCACCAATAACTCCAACAAGTTCTATATATCCTCAAAACAATGTCTGCTGCCAACAATGCGAGAAATAAATTCAACCCCAAATGGCAAAAAAAAAATGCAATATTCAGTTCACTATATTCTGGTCTAAGGTCGCCATTTGTTACGACCGGCACTACGAAATAAACAAGGGCACTTAATAATGGACTAGATGATAGGCTATATCTGCAACAACGGTGCGCTAATTCCAAACCCTCGAACTATTACGCCGGTGAACAAAAACACTTAAAACCCTTCAGAGTTAATCTACTGGATAACGGGGTATCAATTAACTAGGTTTTAGTGCACTTCTACAAAGGCTTTCCGATGACGGTAAAGCCAACTCACAACAGGAGTACTTACGTTACGAAAATGCTCTTAAGTAATAACAATGCTTGAATAAACTATATAAGATTTAATAAAGGAATATATGCTTATGTTAACTTTAGTGTGAGTCTGTACTCAACACTAAACTCTTCAATGCTCTATGAAAACACTGGAAGTCTAGTCCTACAGCAATCAGATATGGAATCTTCTGAAAAGGTCTGATGCTCTGAGATGTCGTTGATATAGAACAGAAATAATGCAGGGGCAGGACACCAAAGCGTGTATCTTAAATACACCAATAAGTAGGATACATATATATAACAAGGGAGTGCAACAACTCTATGACAGCACTAATAATAACCACTCAGAAACAGTATTTCCTTAGCCAACGTAACAGCCAAACTGGGTTGTGCACTATGCATCAACCTAGGCTAAAATAAGGCGTGAATAATTCCAAAAGCATACACAATGAAAGTTAATATACACAATGCTGTCTTTCTCACTAATAAAGTCTAGCAGTGGCATAAAAGGTATCAGGAAACTAGGCAGAGCGCAAGCATGCTCGTAGCCTACTGTCTCCCCTTGAACAGATTTCCCTTGTTACGTTAAGTGACTTGGAGGCTCTCTTGGTAAGTCCAGATCTCTAGTATCTGGTCTTGCCCTGGCGCTCCACAAAGGTCAACAAAATGAGGTAGCAATCATACAGGTAAGAGTAAGAAAGAGGTAAGAAAGAACAGCTCAATAATTAGAAGCACCCCAACAGTAGGCTACCATATGACTCTGACTCTACTAATCCCTAAAACTAGTGCAAACATATATGGAGAGCTGGTGCTGGTAATACGACTGGCCGACTATGAAAGTCGTATGCAGAACCAGAAGGGATAAGTAATTGAATAAAGAGAGAAGTATGAAAATGAAGAAGTTCAGAGAGAGAGAAAGTAGTATAGGGGGTTATTTGGGGGACAGATTGCAAAGGACATGTAGGACCAAGCACGCCATGCCAAGCTCTGCAGGAGAAACGCGGGCAGGAGCCCCCCCAGCACTAACAAAGGCAGCGGCACCCAATCACAGACGACTACGTCATGAGGAGCAGGCGTCATATGCCGCGTCAGGCCCACCGGCCAATCACGGGCGTGGGAAACTCCTCCGAGCAAGGGAGGCACACGTACATATACACGCACATACTACCACCTCGCTGCCTACCTCGCTCTTTCTCCTTAACTTCACACAATGCATCTTATATTCTATCAATGATATAAAATACTTACAAGTGTCACAGACAAGAATAAAGACCACCACTGATCTGTCTGTGACAACATGAACTCTATGAAAGAAAGAACATCGTTCTACGATTATTGTAGCCCATTTCACTACCCTGGCGAGCGCTAGCGAGGTATGAGTGCATTCTGGCAAGCTGGCCAGCGTAACAAAATATTATTATTTTTATTATTATTATTATTATTGTTAGAGCTCGTCAAATGTGTATTTTGGTGTAACATTTTGCAATCCAAATGTGTTCGGGTGTATGCCTTTATCCCTGTAGAAATTTCGAAAAGGTGGCCGTTGTTGTCGTATATTTATTGAGAGGTTGCGGTAGATTCTGTGCTAGTGTTTGCTATGGAAGTGAAGGAGTTGAAGTAGGTTGAAATTTGTCGTTTATCATGGCAAACCTGATCATTAATTTTGAGAGCAATATTAGTGTTAGACGAATCCCTTGCCTTGTTGCTGTAGCCTGTTGTTTTTAAGTGCCTTCATATTTTTTTGGGGTTATTCTAATATTCCTCTGCCTTACTGTGGAAATAATTAGATTTCGCTGATTTCATTTTCCTACTTAGTTTATTCCGAGCCCTGTTGAGCTTATGTTTCAGACCTTGATCCTGTCTATGTTTCACTAGCCTTTTTAACAGATTGTCTCTATGTTCCAGATGGTGTAGTATGTCATTGTTGATCCATGGGTCTGACCTTGCTTTAACCTCTGAAGTGCGCATGGGGGTAATTGGAAACGTCCCCCTGTGCTGACGTATTTGAGGTGTTTCCGTCACTAAAATATTCATTGTGCCATTAATAGCATTAATACTTATCCATATGCGCCTATTATGGGTTGATTATAAAGGTATTAACCTGAAACAACAATAAAACGAGTGAAAACAGCGTTTGGATGGTCAAAATCGGAGATATAGCCCGCGAGTTGTATAATGTATGGTGTGAGGCAATCTGCTTTCCCGCCAATTTTTCCCCAAGGCCACTGAGACACAGTCGATCGATACTCTCTCTCTCTCTTGCACTCGCTTGCTATCAGTGATGACCACACCCTCCAATCGGATTTCTAATGTTAGCACAAAAATATACCTCAGAATAAGGGGAATAACAGGGAAAATAGGTGATAACTGAAGGAGAGGAGGAAAGTGGGGAAGGAGGGGAGGTAGAGGACTGAGATTTTGCATGGCCCAGGGGCCAAAAAAAAAAATAAAAATAAAAAAAAAAAAATATAATTTTTTTTTTTTTTTCGATGTCAAAAGTTGATTTTTGTTTTCTCTGACTCTTAAGAGTCTCCCCGCAGTGCGCCGGGGGAACTCTTAAGAGTCTCCCGCAGCTCCCGGGTTAATTCTTATGTCTTTCAGAGGAGCTATTTCGTCTAGGATGTTTGTGATGATGGTTCTGAAGCCAACCCCTGCGTCATAAACGTTTGTATTTCCAAACACTGGAGACCAATCTGTATTCCATAAATTGTCCAGAAATGTGTCTTTGTTGTAGTTTCTGAGTGACCTTGTTTTGATGACCTTGTGATTCTCTAGGGTAATTTTTGTAGTTTTACGTGTGCAATATGTGACGAAGTGATCACTTATCCCAGTCTGTATAACCCCTGATTGTGATATTTTGTCCTCTCTGTTACAATTGATATGGTCTAATATTGTAGCAGTGTTCTCAGAGATACATGTGGGGGTTGTGATGAGTTGTTTGTGATTGTGCATTGTCAGTATGTGCCTATATTCTCGTACAAGCCTATTATATCGTTGTTTGTAACACTAAGTTAAAATCGCCTAGTATAATGGATTCATTCCGGGGGTCTAGTAATGACAAAGTTCGTTCAAATTTGGTCAAGAATTGTGTGTCGTCTGATGGCCCATAGCACACTCCAATTGTGATGGGTTTTGTCCTAGGCAGGTGTAAGTCGATCCACAGAGCTTCGTGATTTTCTACATGGAGGTCGGTCCTAGTTGTGTGTGTGAGGTTGTGTTTTTACATACAGACATACTCCTCCCCCTTGTCTATTGCGATCATTACGAACCATATTGAAACCTTGAATGTTTATTTCACCATCGTTTATACTCGAGTCCAGCCAGGTTTCTGTATTGCAATTATTGAAACTTTGGCCTTATTAGCTAACATGTTTATTTCTGACAATTTATGGTACATTGATCTGGCATTAATGTGGATAAGATGGAGCCCCTGTAGGATCCCCACAGGACAAGGAAGAGGATAGGAGAGAGCAGGGAGTGTTGTGAGACGCGCTTGGGTTGGGTTGTGGAAGTTGCCAGCCGCCCAAGCGAGTTGCCAACTGGGCAGTTAGTAGGTGCGTGTGGTGCACCGCTCAGTGAAGTTGACTCACCATTCCCGTTCATCTCTCTGACGGACTCTCGGTCGATTCGACTCAAGCTTGTTCCTCTCTGTTCGTTCCTCCCTGTTCGGAGCTTTCGCTTCCCGGAAGGTGAAGTAGTGTAAAGTCAGTGAAAATAGGCTATCCTAAACAGACCTCGGATGCGGAAATACCCTGAGCCGAACAGGCCAAGTGGGATATCTCTATTGGTCTAACTGGTAAGGTGTCTGCCTCACACCCAACGGTCGAGAGTTCGTGCCCCCACCAGGGCTTGATATTTTCCTGAGGCTATTTCCGCATTTAACGAAGTTTAGGTGTGTTGGTAAAATTGTTCTGATGGTTGAGAGTAAGATCGGAGCTCCATAAATCCTCTTTCGGGTATGGTGTAAAAACCGATCCCCACATGTGGTTGTTTGCTGTTGTTGTTGTTTTTGTTGGCCGTTGTTGCTGCTTCACTGGTGATGTGTTTGCGAGTGCTACCTGCTTTTATAGTTGTTCTTGTTGCATGTTGTGCTACTTGGGTAGCCGATATCTGTGGTATTGAGGGTAGTGCTGTGTTGGTAGGGTGGTGCCGTTGAGGTGGTGGCTGGCTGTGTGTGTGTGTGAGCGAGAGGTGAGGTTCAGGTGCCAGTTTATTATAACGAATTTTTCTGCTAGGGACTGTTGAAATGTCAGTGTCTGCCTTACTTGATTTGTGGTGAGGTTTTTTCAACGTTGAGCTGGGGCCCGGGTTGGTCTCTATGTCTCCACAGCTTATTAGAGTGTAGCACAATAGGTGATGTAGCGAGGTTATGCCAGACTGTTTGCTAAGACGCTGCAGTTTCCCGAGATATGTAGCTGCCCAGGCAGGAATGGTGACAGAGATTTCACTTGTGTGTGATTTCTGTGTGACGAGGTCCCTCAATACTTGTTTAGTGTTGACCTGGTACACTACCAGTCCCCTCTGCACCTGTATATCAGCAGAGCCCCTCTTTTTCTCATCCCATTCCATTAACACGATAGAACTAACCTCAGCATAGCTTCCCATCAATTCACCTATCATCTATTATCCTCCTAATTCTAATTTAAGTCTTGTGGCCCCCTTCTGTTATTCACTACCTACTAAACTTCTTTATTCATCCCTTGTTTTCAATCAACCTGTCAACCATACCGCCATACTTGTTGCCCAGTTCCACTCCACATTAACCCTACCCGTCACCTACGATCCAGCAACCAGGTAATATATACTATTGTGTGGTATCATATAATTATACAGTTCATTTCCTCCAATAATATCCGTACCTGTATTTGCCTTTTATTCAGTAATTAAACATATTTAGAAAACAGAAAATTTCCTAGAATAGCCTTTTCATATAGCTACCTACTGCAAAAATCTGTTATTTCAATAAATTCCCAATCAACTACTTCATCTTACTTCGGAAAAGGCCATAAATTACATAGTCAGTATTTTTCGCAAGCGAGGTCCCCCGTGTTTTGCCTATAGGCACTCCTTGTCCTGCCAGGCACCCATTCACACCACCCCTACACCCTCGGACCCTCCAAATTCGCCCCTTTGTAATCCTTGTGGGGTAGTTTAGTGAGCCCTCGGATGAGGTGAGTTGAGTATTATAGCATGCCCTTATGTTGTTAAGTAACTTGTAGAAGTGTCAGTAAAGTGAACATGAATATTAGGACAGAAGAACGGTCGGGTAAGCTGAACTTTCAACCAGTCCGCCATTTCGTGAGCAAGACCAGCTAAAGGTGTGGCCCTCACCGACGACTGTGTCATCTCGGATTGAGGAATGCCAGGCTATAATCGTAAACATCTTTTAAGATAACTCGGTACCACTTTTATTTCGGAAACCCCAATTACCTGTTAATAGTTAAAGAGATAGAAATATGAATAGAGTTAGTATAAAAAGTAAAGTTCACTTATATGGCTACTAATGTAAAAGTCGCCGAATTTACCAAAGTCCGAAAATGATACATCGCTCTGTGTGAGCCTGCCCTAACGTTTCGGGAATTGAGACCGCTTGTGACCGTCGCGCAGTGTGGATGTGCCTCTCGCAGTGGCGTCCTTACTTCGTGTGCAACCTTTGTGCTTGGACCTTGTGCGCCTGGGTTCTAGTACGGTGAATGGTGGGTTGGGGTCGTCGGCGTGTGCGACCTTGACCGATAGACAAAGCAGACTTCACCTACCGCCATTTTGGTGGGGTGGCGGCCGTCTCCGTGCCAGCTGGCGCCATGGCGGCGATGGAGGAATCATCGGAGGCCGCTCTGAAGCGGGGCCGGCAGCTGGCTGAGCTGGAGGACTCCCTCGGTGATGAGGGTGGCGAACAGGACCGCATGGGCTCAAAGCGTCATCACCTCGCTTCGGACACGTGGTCTCCAGATGTCGGTGGTAGGAGGGGCCCAGCTCCCGGTACGGTTGGCAAGATGTTCTACTATTTGTTTCGGGAGAGGGATCGCCGGCCGGTCTTCATGTGTCCAAATAAGGTTACCTGTGCTCTCAACGAATCGCCATTGGGTAAATATGTGGCGGAAGGTGACGTCCGGGTGCCTGGGGGTGGGGTGGCGCTGTGTGTGGGGCTGCCCATGAGCTGCCTTGACCTTCCCCCCTCCCCGCCGGAGACGATGACGAAGTTGGGCGACTGGGAAGTGTCGTGTAAGGTGTCTGCTTCTCCATCGGGTGGGGTGTTTGTGTATGGGAAGATTGGGCCTGTGGATGCGGAGATTGCTGAAATTACCCTAGCGTCCCTCCGTGTGTTGGGGGATGCGCCGTTAGTGCTGGTGGAGGTGCAGCGGATGAAGACTCGGACGGAGGATGGGACGCTGGTGCCCTCTGTATTTTGCAGGTTGCGCTTTGAGGGTGCTGATCTCCCGTCGAACCTGCGGATGCTTCACGGCCACGTCTCTTACCGGGTGGGGCGGTATACCTTCCCTCTTCTCCGGTGCTACTCCTGCCATCTGTTTTCCCATGGTTTTGTGTCCTGCAGAAACAGGGTTCGCTGTGCCAGGTGCAGTGGGTATCACGAGGAGGCGCCTAAGGATGCCCTGAAATGCTCCAACGAGGTTAAATGTGTATTTTGTGGGGGCTCGCACAGGGTATCGTCGGGGGAGTGTGCCGTCCTCCAGAAGGCGTGGTTGCTGCACAAGGAGTACCGTGACGGGTCCCTCACCCTGGGGGACATGAACGACCAACTGCGCCTTCTCAACCCACGACGTGGTCCCTCTGTTCCCCGAGTCTCCCTTGGCTGGCCGGCGCTCGTTGAGGGGTGGTACGCCGGCTGTTCCGGGGTCCCGCTTTGCCCCGTTGGAGGATGAGATGGATGGTGCTGAGGGGGGATGGCCTGGTGTTGGGGGTGACTTCCAGACCCCGGTACCCGTCGACTGTCTTATTTCATGCTGTGCAGTCCCCGCGTCATCCGCCCCGCACCGGCCGTCCCCCAGTTATTGTTGAGGACCCTGGTGACTTCGATGAGCGCTTCCCCCCGCAGTCTCCGCATCCCATGGATCAACGTCCTTATTCCCCTCCGCTTCCCTCAGCTGGCCGTCCTACCTACGCCTCCAAAGCCTCGCCTCGTCCCGTCCCTGAGCAAGCGGATGCGCGTCCCTTTCTGGCTTCATCGATGGACTGCTTCCGCCAACTCTTGCTGGATTGTCTGGGATTGATTGATAAGGGCACCTCGCTTCAAGACATCGCTCTGGCCCTAGTACCGCAGTTTATTGGTCTCTGGTTCACCTCCTGATGACCTGATATTAGGCAGTTGACTTTGTTTTTTACGGTCCTGTGTGTGAAGTGGAGTGAAAGTGATACGGCGGTATATTTTAACATTAACTCTAATCTCCTTTAATTGTGCCCTAGGACTTCCGCGACTACGGTAGAGCCGGAGCGGGTGAGCATTCGCCTGAGGTTGCCCTTAAACCCCCAAAGACAAAGAAAATGAAAAAGTTTCGGGAATTATTGTGTTTTGTGCACAACAACAACAACAACAGACAATTTTAGGAATAGATTTAATAATTTTCATCCTTTTAGTAGCTTAGCAACTTCTGGACGACCAGGTCGATTTTGTGGAGTATTGGTAATAGCCTAGAGGCCTTTCAGAACGTTCTTGTAATAGTGGCATGGGGGGACAGACATTGTTTAGCCTACCTCAACTACTTCCCTTTGTTCTTACCTTAACTTACTTATCCTTCCATTCCCTCTTTGCCTCCTACAACCTAACCTAATTCCAAGTTATATCATATTTTCATCATGTTACTTGTGTATCACCATGTTTTGGTGTTCAATGGGCCAGTATTAGTTAGTAATAGTCCACCTACTCAGGCAGTTTTTTGTACTTAAAACTTTTGTATGTGATAACAATATCTACCTCATGGAATGTTGAAGTCTAGACCGTCCATACCAACAGATATATGCTCAAAGAATATTTGTTTCCCATATTTCTATATGTGCTGCTTTGATTTCTATGATTTATGTTGTACTATAATTTGTATCTTTATATATTTGTAATTCCATATGTACAACCTTGGACCACTTTAATATGTAGAACAAATATTAGTCGTTATATAAAATATTACAGGACCCGGCTGGAGACCAAAATTCACCTAGAGCCTATAAAGAAGGCAAGGGGAGGCGACTGACGAGGAGACGGACGAGTGACCTGTAGAGAAGAGTGCAGGAACAGAGATGGACCCCAGATATGCTATGTCTCCCTCGAAGGGCCTCGATGTACTTCCCTGGGGGCTGGATACCTTCTGCCCATCAAGGAGGCCATACAGTCAGCCGATCTGAGTCACAACTACTTACAAGTTTGACTTTAACAATGGTAACAAGGATCAATTATGCCTCTACTAGGAGTGGTCTGGGGTTAGGATAACGGAATCGTGGACAATGTATAAGATTTAAGGAGTAAGCCTCTGTAACCTAATTCTCTTCAATAAGTTTAATCTCTTACACAACATTTTATTCATAAGTACAGTAGCATTAGCCTGGTCCTACATCTTTTTTAATCTTAAAAGATCATGTGGTGTTTGAGTATCCTCCTTTTAGTAATTGTAATGCATGAGGAAGTAATTATGTCAGTGAGGGTGTGCATAACTAGTAGTAATTTAGTATACCCTCCTATCCACTTCACTACACTAAACATGCATACCACACTTCATTCTTCCACACCAAAATTGAACGAAATTATGAATTTTAGCCCCGCCTCGGAGTCCCCAGAGGGGGGGGGGGGGCATAATTGCCCCCACACCCGCCCGACCTTCCCCTGACGACCCCACAGAATTACTTGGACCTCGGCCTGTTACTCTTTCTATTAACTTGTGCAACATTCACAGACTTTCCTCTAACTTTCACTCTGTTGAACACCATCTCTCCTCCTACAAACCTGATCTTCTTTTCCTCACCGAAACTCAGTTGCCTATAGCAACTTCCAGCAGCCCCTCCTCTGTATCCTCCTACTTTCTCTATCCTAGTTTCTAAGCCAAAGGTGGATGTTGTGCATATGTGCACAACAAACTCACTTGCTCTTGTGTTCCCGATTTCGAGTCCTCTGAATTCACAAGATTATAGCTGAAAATTTCCTGTCATTCTCTTACTAAATATTTCTGTGCTGTCTATCTTTACCCTAACTCTACCGACTTTCCCAAATTCTCTGACTATCTAAACTCTAGAGTGGAACACATTCTATCTATTTCTCCTTTCTCAAAAAATCTCCATCTTAGGAGATTTCAACCACTGCCAAGGGCCCTCCTCTCACACTACTAACCAACCTGGTGAACAAGCCTACGTCTTTTCTATCCTAAATGACCTAGAGCAGTTAGTTCAGCAACCCACCCGTATCCCGGATCGCCTTGGAGATCGTCCCAACATTCTTGACTTGTTTCTAACTTCTAACCCTTCGTCTTATACTGTCGATCTTTTCTCTCCTTTGGGCTCCACCGACCATAAACTTATCTCTGTCACCTGTCTTATCTCTCCAGTACGGCAACCCGATCCTCCTAGCCAGCAGTGCTAGTGGCACTTTGGCGCTGCCAACGGGGAGGCTCTCTGGAAGTACTTCTTTGATTTCCCATGGAATGATTTCTGCTTCAGTGGCCGGGGACCCTCGCAGAGTGCTGAATGAATTACCGAGGTAATCCTATCGGGCATGGAAGCATACATTCCATTTTCTTTCTCTCAGACTAATGCAAAAATATCTGGTTTACTCACGCCTGTTCTACTGCTGTCCGCAATAAGAAGGAAGCATTCAAACGGTACCAACGCCTTAAAACTAAAAAATCTCATTCTTCCTATGTGTCTGCCCGGAATCAAGCCAAATCTGTTCTTCGATTTGCCAAACACTCTTTCATCAATACTAAAACCACTGAACTGTCCAACTCTAGCTCTTCCCAAGCTTTCTGGCATCTAGCCAAAAACCTCTTCAACAATTTCTCTTCCTCGTCTTTCCCTCCCCTTTCTCACTCTGATGGCACAACCATCACTTCTTCCGCTGAAAAAGCTAAACTCTTCGTTAACACTTTTGCTAGAAACTCCACCTTGGATGATTCTGGTGCTATTCCTCCCTCTCCACCCTCCTCTCTCCTACTTATGCCTAATATCCTAATCTCTTCTAAAGATTTACTTTCTACCCTCTCTGGGCTTAATAATAAGAAGGCGTACGGTCCGAACGGTGTTCCTCCCGTTGTACTAAAAAACTGTGCTTCCGTGCTGACTCCCTGCCTACTCAAACTCTTTCGTCTCTGTCTATCCTCTAACGTTTTCCCTTCATGCTGGAAGTTTCCTCTCATCCAACCTGTCCCAAAGAAGGGTGACCGCTCTGAACCCTCCAACCATCGTCCAATTGCTCTCATCTCTTGTATTGGTGATCTTCTTTCATATCTTACTAACTCTTGGTCATCCTCCTTTTGGGACTTCGGTGAGACTTTTTCTATTGCACTAGACATATCGAAAGCCTTCGATAGAGTCTGGCTTTAATTTCTAAACTACCCTCCTTCGGTTTTTATCCATCCATCTGTGCCTTTGTCTCTAACGTCCTTTCCGGCCGTTCCATAGCTGCGGTTGTGAATGGCCATCGCTCACTTTCTCACCCAATCAACTCCGGTGTTCCTCAGGGCTCTGTCCTATCTCCTATTCTCTTTCTAATTTTTATAAATGATCTTCTCAACTGTACCTCAAGTCTTATCCTTTCATACGCAGATGACTCAACCTTACACTACTCAATTACTTTTACAGAACGCCCCAGCCAGCAATCCCTCAAAAACAAACGCAATGAAGCCATAGAACCCATAGCTTACTCCGACTGTTCCTTTTACTTATGTATTTCCTAGATCTCAAGTGACGGCGTCTTTTCCGTGGATTGACCTCCCACTCTACCAAGATTGGAAGCCAAAGCGTCACATTTTTCCTTTGCCCCTCAACTTTCTCTTCAAAATTGCTGTGGGGCACAGGGCCCTGGGTGGGACTTTGGTTTCCCGGGCGTTTCCGCACCCTCCTCAACTCCCCGCCATGGAGTGGCTTCGGTCACCCAGGCTTTATTGTGGTAGGCAGAGAGGGTTCTGTGGGGGCGCTCAGTTATGGCCTTGGCCTTGCTCGGGGCCTTGGGGCTGTTCGGCCAGGCAGCTTGGGGAACAACAACAACAACAACACTTAAATTCTGATCTAACCACTATTTCCAATTGGGGCAGAGAATTTTTTTTTTTTTTTTTTTTTTTTTTTTTATAAAGAGACAATGAACGGAGGAAGGAAAAACACAGATAAAACAAAAAGGTCCATGTGCCTAAAGGCATCCTCCATTCATAAAATGTTTGTAACAACTGGATTTAAACATTTGCAGATTGTAAGTTTGTGGAAAGCAATTCGAGGGAAGTGAATTCCAAAGAGTAGTAGCTCTGGGGATAAATGAATTCTGATAAGCAGAAGTTCTGCATTGTGGAGGAGAAAGTGTAAATTCATGGGCGCTCTCAGCTGCCCTAGTTCTACGGGGAAAGATGTGGAGAGGCGGCACAATTGAAGCAAGTTCCTCGGAACAATTGCTGTGAAAATATCTGTAGAATAATGCAAGGGATGCAACGTTTCTTCGTATGGATAATGTAGGAAGGTCCTGCGTGATTGCAGGGTTATTGAATAATCTAATAGCTTTATTTTGAATTTTGTCCAACTGCCTCAATGCAACCACTCCACTTCCACCCCACAGAGGTGAACAGTAATCCATCTGAGAACGCACATGACTTTTATATATCATGGCCAACTGCTCGTCAGTGAAGAATTCTCGAACTCTGTACAGGAGTCCCAGTTTTTTAGAGGCATTCTTAGCAATGCTTCTAACATAATGTATCCAGCTCAAGTTAGTAGTTAATGTTACACCGAGAATGTCAATACTAGGGGAAGTGGGAATTTTTACATCATTAAAAAATATATGGGAGTCAGTGAGATTCTGTCGGTTAGAAAATTGAATGTATTTGGTTTTCTGTGCATTAAAGGAAACTAGATTCTTTTGTCCCCATCCATCAATTCTAGAAAGGTCCTGGTTCAGAGAAATTGCAGTGTTTATTTTTGAATTTATAAGATCGGGTTGGGTGAAAGAATTGGTAAATGTGAAGGAACTGTGGAGTGTTGAGTCATCTGCGTAGGAATGTATTGGATTATGAGTGGTAGATATGAGATCATTGATATGAATGAGGAACAGAATTGGGGCCAAAACTGATCCCTGGGGAACACCAGCATTTATTGAGTGAAATTGAGAATAAAGGCCATCTACCATTACACATATTTTTCTGTTATGAAGATAAGAAGAAATTAGTGGAACTAATGATGCAAGGCCGTAGTGTGACATCTTCGACAATAAGGATTGATGCCAGACTCTATCAAATGCCTTTGATATATCCAGTGCTATTGTATGTGTTTCACCATGTTGGTCTGTAGCTTGGTTGATTTGATGCGTAAGAAGGCAAAGCATGTCTGCAGTTGATCGACATCATCTAAAACCATATTGCCTATCACTGATTAATTTATTATTCTCAAGATGCTTAATTATGTGATTATTTAATATAATTTCAAAGACTTTACCAAGAGTGGAAGTTATAGCTATTGGTCTGTAGTTTGATGGATCTGAAGAGGCACCTTTTTTAGGAACTGGATGGATGTTTGCTTCTTTCCAGGGTACTGGGAAGCATGAGGTATGAGTACACAGACGGATAAATTTTGCCAATACAGGAGCGAGCACCAAGGAGCAATTCTTAAGTACTATTGGAGGAATTTCATCTGGACCAGAAGCCTTATCTACTGAGAGATTCTGCAAAATAGTTTTGACATGTCTGGTGTGGATCTTAAGTGAGGGAATTTCAGGCGAATTAAAATTAAGTACAGGGACATCTTGATTTATTTCATTACCTTTAATGCTTCCAAAACCCAATTTCTCCATCTATCTACCCGTCCGGAACTCCCAGCGGACTATCCCTTATTCTTTAACAATACAAAATGCAATCCTTTATCTTCTCTCAATATTCTTGGTGTCTCTTTTTCTTCTGCTCTCATTTGGAAGGACCATGTTACCAGTCTTGCTAAGGCAGCCTCCCAGAAGCTGGGTCTGCTCAACCACCTCAGGGGGTTCCTTACCCCTGCACAGCTTCTTGCTCTGTACAGGAGCACAGTGCGTCATTGTATTGAGTATTGTTCACAGGGTGTGGGGAGGTTCCTCTCACACCGCTCTCCTAGACAAAGTTGAAAGGAAGGCCTTTCGTATCATTAACTCCCGTCCACTCGCCAACTCTCTGCAATCTATCTCTCTCCGCCGCAATGTTGCATCTCTTTTGCTATTCTATCGCTACTATAATAATCAGTGTTCCTCAGAGCTTTCCCAGTTTATACCACCTCCTCTACGTAGGGCACGTGGTACCCGTCTTGCAACACAATCCCACCCCTACTCTGTGCAACTCTCCAACCCAAGAGTGAAATGTTTCTCTCAAACTTTCTTCTATTCAACAGCTGAGCTCTGGAACTCTCTCCCAGAATCAGTCTTTCCCTCTTCCTATGACTTAAATTGCTTCAAACTCTGTGTGTCCAGGCATTTTGGCTCGAACGTCCCTTGATTTTGGCCCTGTCACTCTTTCAACTATGGGCGAGGCACTCGCTACAGGTTGTTTTGCCTTTTGCCTCCCTCACTCACATACAAACAAAAATTGGTTCTGCAGAATTCAGTACTGTACTGGGTTTTTGAAGGTCAGTAGATACCCCATGTTGTGTATATGTCATACCTCGTTTTACGGACCGTTACACTCCCCTCAAAGCTGTCGGAGGAATATGCAAGTAGGATAATTTGTGTGGTAAAGTGTCCCTTTTCCTGCCCCCCCCCCCCCCCCCCCCCCCTAAATAAGTGAAATACATAAGACAAGTGAGCCACACATAACAACAACTAGGCATGACTGCCAACATTGAAGGGCTACGGGACCACTCACTCTCTCCAAAGTCATTGTTATACCAGGTTTTGACCGGAGTTGTATTGACTTTATAGGTAGGTTCGTACTCGAGTGGAGAAGATGAGAACACACAAGAACACAAGCGCGAAGGTAATAGAGGATAATATAACACAGAGTACAAACATAGGTAATTCTTATTTACACAGAATCGTATGGGCAGAGGTGCAATGTTACATAAGACAAGGATAGGTTCTAAATAGCAGAACGGTCGAAGATCCTCTAGGCGTCTCAAGGGGAAGATATAGGCAGGTTCCGACGATCTCTGAAGACGTTGCTGCCTGGTATTCCCAACAACATTTTGGTCCGTGGGGGTGATCCTGTCGTGTGACTGTGACAGAATGTAAGGGAAGACTTCCTTGTAGATCCTCTGAAGGGTGTAGAGGTGAGGGTCTTACATCAAAACGAGCCGTTACACCAGTGTCTTACTCTCTCGTATCATGGGATTAAAGTAAGGAGCCGTTTCACCAGTGTCTTACGCTCTCTCTTACAATCCCGAACTAGACTTTTAACGGTGACAGAAGGCAGGGGAAGACTTCCTTGTAGATCTTCTGAAGACTGTGGAGGTGATTGAGGATCTTACATGAAAACGAGCCGTTACACCAATGTCTTAAGCTCTAGTATCATATGATTAAAGTAAGGAGCTGTTACACCAGTGACTTACAATCTTACAATCCAGACCTAGACTTTTATGTGAGTCTCTAGAGGAACTTATATGTTGGAATCTTGGGATAGTTACGAGTACAAGCCATTACACCAGTGACTTACGCTCTCGTATCGTAAGGACTAAGTAGAGGGTTGTTACAACAGTGTCTTACACCCTCCACTATGAATCCTGACTGACTAGGAAGCCGTTACACTAGTGTCTTATGCTCTTCCAACCAGCCTTACTATGTTTGTAGGTTTACTAGAACTAGAGCGCTTGTCAATACTGCATACTCTAATTATAGTAAATCCTGTACCAAGGCAATGTAAAGATGTTGGGTGGTCACCAGTGTGGTCCAACAAGAGTATGAGCAAATCCAAGGTACCTTCGAGAAATGCGTCGAGTAGTTCCACCAGTGTCTTACTCCCTCTAGTCAATTTCTTGGTTATAATACCAAGTCTTCCAGATATCTAGTCAGCCAGTGCGATCTAGAGTATCTTTTCAACTGTACCACTTCTGGATTTGGTTGGAGAGGTCTTACCAGTTCCGTCGTTCCTTCCAGCTGCGCATCTCGAGTTTATAAGGGCGGTTGTGCTCGGAGGAAGGTGTGTGTCGACGGCGATAGCCCTTCTCAGAAATCGTGCAACGGCGGTGGTGAGTCTCTGGGCAAGATGGCGCGTGGTGGTTTGGGCCTTATGGAAAGTTTCCCTTCCTGGACGTTGGTGTTGGACTTCTCTGGTTTTACTGGTGGTGTTGAAGGTTAACCTCATGGTTATGTCCTTTCCCGGTGTCGGGGGAAGTGGCGAGGTGAGGGTGGCGACCCAAGCCTGTTGTGGTGAGGAGGCTCTTATGTCCTCTTTTCTTGACGGCATCGTGACAGGAGTTGTTTTTGTTCTGGTGTTTCCATCTCCTCTTTCGCTTTTATCCCCCATCTCACTCTCCTCTCCTGGAGACCTCGTGCCTGGATTTTGAAGCACCAGACAGTCCCTTGGCGGGTAAATGTGTAGGGCCCTTCCAGATATGCCCACCAAGCTTGGGAGCGGGCTTCTGCAAATCGAGAGATGTTGGCATAGATGGTGAGGTAAGAGGTGGTGTGGGAGTACTCCAGGCCGGTTTCGAGCTCGTCCTGAAATCTGATGTTGAGCAGGGAACCGGTTTCCTCTCCTCATTTCAGTTTTTTTATGAAGGGAAGTCCAGGGTTGTCGCCGGAGTTGGAGGCAGGTAGTGGAGCCTTGATGGGAGAAGTCATGTTGTGGAAGTTTGGTGGGCCGTCTCGAGGAGGTGTTGTGCTGGTGATGGTTGAACGAGGGAGTGATGTTTGTCGCTTTGACATGTCCTGTTTTATGGTTGGGTGAGGACGCAAAGGTAGCGTTTGACCTCACTCGTAAGTTGATCTGACAGGTGGCGATGGTTGGGGAATGGAAATTTGTGTTAGTTGCACTCGCTATTCTGAGTGCTGGGGCTCGTAGGAGTGCAGGAGATGATTTAAAAGAATGAGCAAGTAGAGGAGAAGGTGGAGAACTTGAAGATGGTGTAGATGTTGGGGAAAAACGAGTGGGGGTTTTGAAAGACGGCCTGATCTTGTGCGAACAGGTGTGGGGTAAAAAGATGAGGCAAATGATAACGGTACGGTAGGCATGCGAGGCGGAGGTAGGGCGGAGGACGAAAGGGTAGGAGGAGGGGTTGCTGGGGTAGGTCTAGGGTTGGGAGTGCGGGGTAGGGGGGGTGGAGAGAGAGAATGTGAGAGGATAATGGGATCGGAAATGGAAGACTTTTGCGGGTTAGGAGACATGCTGGATGGATAGGGGTGGAGTGGAGGAGCGAGGCGACGGGATAGCGAAGGGCGGGGAAGAAGGGGGGAAGAGGCAAAGGGTGCGGACGAAGAAAGTGCAGGGACAACAGGAATTGGCCTGCTGGTGGGAAAAGGGGTAGAAGGTGAGGATGGTGAGGTGTGCGGAGGTGAGCGAGGAGGTATTCTGATGAAGTGGGTGGCGAGGATGATGAGGTAGATGAGGGGGGGTGGGGGTGTCTGTGGGTAGAGAAAGGTTGAGGGCGTTTTGATCTAGGGGGTTGGGTGTTTGAAGGGCGTCGGCTTAGGGCTCGATGGGTGAGGGCGAAAAGAATATTTATGGTGAGTGGAGCTGAAGAATGCGAAAGAGTGAGTGGAAGGGCGTTGATAAGGTTGAATGGAAGGAGGTTCAGGTGAAGGGGGTGAGACTGAGGGTGATAGCGGTGGCAAAAAATGGGGTCTAGAAGGCTGAGATGATGATGGAGAAGGTGGGGAAATATGAAACTCACGGTGAGGGTGTTGTCGAGGTAGATCGAGCTGGGGCGTGATGTTTGTGGGAGGCGTCTCAGTGGGCGTGACCTTTTCCCCGTCCATAATCAGAAGACGGGGAATTCTCATATACGATTCCGGTAAACCCGGGATTCGCCGCGATAATTCACGATAATCTGATACAAATTGGGGACCTTGGTGATTTTGTAAGGTCCGACGTACCTGGGACCCAGCTATTTGGAGATGGGTAGTTTGGCCATCATCAATCACTTGGTCGCCCACGGCGTAAGGGCTTTGAGGAGATGTGGCGTCCTGAGCTACGTCCTGGCAAACTTGAGCAGTGTGGAGGAAATTTTTTAGGTGTTGTAGAGGGTCGGTAGAGATGGTGGAGGAGGTTGGTATTCTCGCCAATTTCCTGAAGGGTAGCAGCAAGGGTGCTACGCAATACAATCTCGCGTGGGGGGTGATGCCATCTTCTCGGGAGCAAGTGTTCATTCGTCACTGTATAATTTTGAGTTGGGCTGGCCAGTCTTGGGTTTGTAGGGTGATGAGGCGTGTCTAGATCTGGTTGTTTATAGTTTTGTGGCTCCTCTCGCAAACAGAGTTCCCTGGTGGCCAGTAAGGGGACGAGTGTGACACCTTGATGCCACAGAGTTGTGAAAATTGTTCCCAAACTTGGCCAGAGAATTCAGGGGCATTGTCGGAGAGTAGTACTGCTGGGAGTCCGAAGTTGGCAAATACTTCGCTGGCGAGGACTTCTGCTACTGTGTTCTTTTACAGGGCAGGCGGCCACGAAGCGGGAGTATATGTCGACAAAAGTCACAACGAATCTCTTGCCCTGTTTTGGGGGAAAGGGTCCATCACGTCCAGGGACAGGATCTGCCATGGTTGAATGGCGGTTAATTTGCCTGCTGGTCCTATCCTTCCCATGCCGCAGGGCCTGCATGCTTCAGCGACTCTTTTGGCTATGGTGGAAGGGTTGGTGGTCCAATACACTTGCTGAAACACCTGGATTCTGTTTCCCTCATGTAGGATGAGGAAAATGTCTTAGGCTGTGTGAGGGTCGACAGCTATGTGGCATGAATCAGTGTAGAGTTGATCGCCTATCCGATGTAAGTGGCAGAAGATGTCTTTTGGGATCCATTTTGGTTTAATTTTAGTCAGCCATGATGATAGGAGAGAGGGGGATCGTTTTCTTTGGGCTGATCATTTCGTGTTTTCTGTGATGTAGTTGATGGGGTCACTATGCTGTTTATTTCTGTTCTGATGACTGGTATGCGGCCCAGTGGTGGATCCAGGGGGTGTGGGGAGGGGAGGAACCCCCTAAAATATGCACAACATTATAAAAAATAAAAACAAATTATGATTATATTAATTTGTATTTATTTTTTAGTATCCGATTCTATAGTCCAAAGAGTAAAGGCATGATAACTAATACAGTATACTAGTAAGTTTACTATGGATATACAGTAACTACGAGAGCACAGCCGTTATACAATAGGCCTACTCGCTTTGTTAGGCGCCAGATCGCAGAGTTGCCATTTTAGCTTTTTTTACACTAGATCTAGCTACCATCAGTACTTTAAATATAGGTTTGAGTCCCTAAGGGAAGAAGGAAAACCTAATATTTAGTAGTGGCCCCGGAATCATTGACGATGCGCCTTAACATTGTTTATGGCCAATCTTTGAACTCAGGCTTGCCTTTCAAATGACCCACCTAGGAGAGTAACAAAATACGATTGCCACACATCGTGAGCGAAACGCTCTTAAATATAACAAAACCACTCACGGACTCGTCCTTATGATGTGGGTACCACTACTAGAAAACAACTAGTAAAAAATAAATTAATAATAATATGTTAAACATGATCCAGCCTAGTGCGCTTCTCAGGCTCTGCTGTCTAATGTGCGCGTCACCCCAGACCTTCGGAGCGCTACTTGTCCTTCACTGATATATCAAGACTATCTAAAAAATACAGTAGATAAATGGGAAGGGGATGGAAGGGAGGGCCAGAATCGTCAATGATTCTGGGGCCACTACTAAATATTAGGTTTTCCTTCTTCCCTTCGGGACTCAAACCTATAATTTATTAGTGGCCCCTTCATCATTGACGATGTGCCTGATGTCACAAGTCTGGAGGGGGAAATTCATCGACAATATCAGAACCACTAACAAATTACTAAGGTCAAAAGTAAAAATCACACAAAAACGATCAATGTTTAATAAGAAAAATAGAAAAGGGTGTACAGGGGGCGTTTATTAAGGGTTAGCCTGTTGTGTAATAACCTTTACGTTTGATAGAACAGTAGGAGATCACACACATAACACTATTCATTTAGTCTATGATAAATAAATAAATCAATATTCGTCTCTTGGAAATACTGAAAAAATTACGACGTATACATAGCCGTAATAACAGGTACTCTATTACAAATAGTTTTGTACAATGCACATATAAATAATCTTAAGATTACTGTGCATTAATTAATACTCTATTGCCAAAGTAAAGTACTAAATTAATTTTTCCTGACTAGACTTACTTCAGTCTTAGGAATGGGTATATCACATGATCCTTAATCTCACAATAATGTTGTATCACATATGAGGCAGAGAGGAGGTCTTAGCTAGAACACTCCCCCCCCCCCCTCCCCCCTTCTTTTGTACAAAAAAACACAGCTTAAAACTAGACTTTCTGCCTTAACCCTTAAAAAGCGGCTCACCACTTAAGTCGAGTTAAATAAAGCTGGACTATGTGGCGGCGCTCGACATAGGTCGAGTGGCAATTTCAGCACGTAATGTGGCTGAGAGAGAGAGACAAGTGGTGGCAGGAGACTAGCTAGCGTATGACTGCTCCAGACCACCGCGGCGAACCTACTGACACAAATCTCAGCTCCCTCCTCCCTCTCTCACTCGCTACATACTCAATTATGTACCGAAAGTACCGAATTACCTGCTTTTTGCACTCGCGTTGCACGGTTATTGCAAGAAAACTATCCATCATACAAGGATCGTTATGGTGTCATTCGAAAGCTCTGTTTATGCCCTTTCAGGGATAGATACTTGTTTTACGTTCTGGGTCTTATTTAGGCATGAAAATGATCACGTAAACAGCCCTATTTTGGCTAAAAACACCCCGCTGGGCGGTACACATAAATAAACCGCATAGGCCGCTCGTAAGGTGTTAAAGCTACATATTGTCGAGAAGGTTCCATGAGAATCACGGACAGGAAACGTGTGATGAATGTATGATTAGAGGACCATAAGTTGGTCGCTTACATGTCATCAAGGGAGTAATTGTGTAAAAATCAGAGTGTAGCTGCCCATTTTCTAATATCGTGTGCCCGTGCAATGACACCCGGATTACTTTCCCTGATAACTTCGACTAACAAAGTTGCTAACTGCCGCTTTTGGAGGTGTTTACCTGTCGGCGAGACCCAGAGGGACCCATCCTGAGTTGGCCGAGTTTCCAGCATAAATAAAATTAGTGATTTCACCGGGCAAGGCAAGTGGTGTTTATCGCCTTGTTTAAGAGATGGAACTTCAAACTCTGAAGTTACATGATTAGCATGCTCATTCTTTGCAATGAAATTAGGAGTAGGAGCAATATGTAAACTCATATCACGCCTTGAGAACCTTAAGCAAAATGGTTCCGAACTCATTGCCGCCAACTCAGAAACCCTATTACCTGTGGCCAGGGCCATAAGAAAATTAGCCTTCTTTAGTTTCAACTCGTAATGAGGATTGTGAAAATACCTGGGGGAGTGAAGCATATTGTTACGCTGGCCAGCTTGCCAGAATGTGCTCGTACTCGCTAGTGCTCGCCAGGGCAGTGAAATGGGCTATAATAATCATAGAACGATGTTCTTTCTTTCTTAGTATTCATGTAGTCACAGCCAGATCAGTGGTGGTCTTTATTCTTGTCTGTGACACTTGGAAGTATTTTATATCAGTGATAGAGTATAAGATATGCAGTGTGAAGTTAAGGAGAGAGAGCGAGGGAGGCAGCGAGGTTGTATTATGTGCGTGTGTATGTACGTGTGCCTTCCTCGCTCGGGTGGGGTTTCCCACGCTCTTGATTGGCCGGCGGGCCTGGCTACGTCATAGGACGCTTGCTCTTCATGACATAGTGGTCTGTGATTGGGTGCCGCTGTCCTAGTGTTGGTGCTGGGGGGCTCCTGCCCACGTGTCTCCTTAGAACTTGGCATGGTGTGCTTGGTCCTAGACGTTCCTTGCAATCTGTCCCCAATCTAACCCCTCTGTTCTACTGTTTCTCCCTCTGAACTTCTTCTTTTCCAATACTTCTCATCTTTATTCAATTACTTATCCCTTCTGGTTCTGCATACGACTTCCATAGTCGGCCAGTCGTATTACCAGCACCAGTTCTCACATATATGTTTTTCACTAGCTTTAGGGATTATTAGTCATAGTCACATGGAGTCATATTATCATTGGGTGCTTCTAATTATTGAGTTGTTCTTTGTTACTATTTAATGCTAGACAGTGGAGGGTATCTTTAGTCGTTGTCCGAGTTATGTACATGGCAAGTCAGAGCCTGTACGACTTCGACGGAGCTAGGTGCCTGTAACACTTGTGCATATTTTTCCTTTGCGAGTGTAGCAGTATACAAGTGAAGGGCTTTTGCCTACACTTACTTGTATGCTTGCTACCTCATTTTGTTGACCTTTGTGGAGCGCCAGGGTAAGACCAGATACTAGAGATCTGGACTTACCAAGAGAGCCTCCTAGTCACTTAACGTAACATAAGGGAAATCTGTTCAAGGGGAGACAGTAGGCTACGAGCATGCTTGCGCTCTGCCTAGCCTCCTGGTACCTTTTATGCCGCTGCTAGACTTTATTAGTAATAAAGACGGCATTGTGTTTATTAACTTTAACTGTGTATGCTTTAGGAATTATTCACGTATTATTTTATCCTAGGTTGATGCTTGGTGCACAACCCAGTATGGCTGTTACTTTGGGTAAGGAAGTACTGTTTTGAGTGGCTATTATTAGTGCTGTCACAGAGTTGTTGCACTCCCTTGTTATATATATGTATCCTACTTATTGGTGTATTTAAGATACACGCATTGGTGTCCTGCCCCTGCATTATTTCTGTTCTATATTAACGAGCATCTTAGAGCATCAGATGTTTTCAGAAGATTCCATATCTGTTTGCTGTAAGACTAGACTTTCAGTGTTTTCATAGAGCATTGAAGAGTTTAGTGTTGAGTACAGACTCACACAAAAGTTAACGTAAGCATATACTCCTTTATTAAATCTTGTTATAGTTTATTCAAACATTGTTATTACTTAAGAGCATTTTATTAACGTAAAGTACTCCTGTTGTGAGTAGGCTTTGCTGTCACCGGAAAGCCTTTGTAGAAGTGCACTAAAACCCAGTTAATTGATACCCCGTTATCCAGTAGATTAACTCTGGAGGGTTTAAGTGTTTTGTTCACCGGCGTAATAGTTCGAGGGTTTTGGAATTAGCGTACCGTTGTTGCAGATATAGCCTATCATCTAGTCCATTATTAAGTGCCCTTGTTTATTTCGTAGTGCCGGTCGTAACAAATGGCGACCTTAGACCAGTATATAGTGAACTGAATATTGCAGTTTTTTTTTGGAGAAATCTTATTGCCATTTGGGGTTGAATTTATTTCTCGCAATGTTGGCAGTGGACATTGTTCTGAGGATATATAGAACTTGTTGGAGTTTATTGGTGACCTAGTATTGCACTCAAGAACATCTTCAAATATTTTGTTGTGAATAAAGCTACGCGAGAGTTTGGCTACTTTTGTCTTGACTTGAGATTTTGTTGTTGTTGACTCCATCATGTCACTGGACGGGTCTGAGCATAGTGAGGGCACAGTGCGAGAGACAGGCGAGGAGGTGGAGAAGGTGGAGTTGTTAAACGGCGTTCGGGTGGTGAACAATGAGGAGGACGCTCAGATTTTTTTGGAGGAGCCTGTGTCGGCGGACCGGGTGTCGGGGCTGGACCGGTACGGACTGCAGTGTGTAGCCACGGTCTTAGGATTTCCCGGTACTAGCGGTTTGTCGAGAGGTGAGCTGGTTACCTGTGTGCTCGGTGGGGTGCAGGGCTTCGGGTGGAGCGGGAGCTGGGGCACCTTCGGCCCAGTCCCCAATCCACTCGACTCCTATCATGGCGCCCCCTCGGGCTCCGGAGCCGGGTACGTTCCCGCAGGCCGATGCCCGCTGGTGGTTGGGTATGCCTCTAGGTGATTCACGGGGTGGGTCCCAAATAGTAGCACCCCCTCCTCAGGGTTTGTCTTCTGAGATGTTGCTTCAGCTCGAGCTCGCCAAACTTAAGCAGCAGTCTGAGCTTGAGCAGCAGAAACTCGAGCAGCGGAAGTATGTGGCTGAGCTCAGGCAGCAGCAGCAGCAGCGAGAGGCTGAGCTCAAGCAGCGAGAGGCTGAGCTTAAGTTTGAGTCTGAAAGGTATTGTGCCGATGTTGACCTAGAGAAAACGCGTTTAGACGTGACAAGGAATCGGGTCGCCCAGGGGGGTCGAGCCCATGACCAGTCCCTGTCGCATCTACTAAAGTTGGTTCCAGTGTTTGATGAGTTAGGAGTTACCAAATTCTTTCTCCGGTTTGAGAAAAAGTGCCAGGAGCACCAATGGCCCGAGGAGAAGTGGGCAGCCCTTGTTTCGTCACGATTGACTGGGAAAGCACTCAAGGCGTACGATGCTTTGCCCCTAGATTCCTGCGTGAATTATGAGGCATTGAAAGAGGCTGTCCTGAGGGCGTATGAGTTGCAGCCAGAGACCTATACGCTGAAATTTAGGGCTGTTCCCAAGAGAAAGGAGAGTACTTTCCAGGAACACGCTAGAGAGCTGTCAGATGCATTTGAGAATTGGTTAAGATCGGAGAAGGCAACTACTTTTGATGCATTGAAACAATTAGTGTTGTTAGAGCAATTTTTTAAATGTACTGGCAATGACTTGACTCTTAACCTGAAAGAAAAGCAACCTAAAACTCTGCAGGAGGCGGCTCAGATGGCTGACCTCAGGTTGTCATTGATTCGTGGGTGCGGGTCTGCACAGAGAGCTGAGGCAGGTAACCAGGGGCGTACCACTCCACCCCCCCGAATTAAGGACACAACTAATTACCAATTTAAGAGTACTGGTGCCAATTTTGATCCCAAGTCGAAACCCTTCCCGTTCAAGAAAGGCCATGGCCCTTCCTCACCTCAGAGGAAGTCCAAGAGTGAAGTGGAGTGTTTCAAGTGTCATGAGAAGGGGCATATTGCGCGCTCATGTCCGAGCACACCGCCTACAGCAGTGGTGTCACTAGTGAGCAACATCGGTGTGTCTTTGAGGTCTTCCGCGTTTGCCTGGGGTAATATGTCGGTTGCGAAATCACAGTCGGTGCAGAAGCAGCAGGAGGGCTCGTCACCCGTCCGAGATGCTTTTTGTGGTCATAGGGGGCACGGCACTGTGAGGTGGTCTGGTGTGGAGCATAGGCTTGAGTTGCTGCGTGATACGGGCGCTTCCCAGACACTTATTAAGAACTTCACTGGCAAGCTTATTAACGCGGCTCGGGTTGTGGTGGTTCAAGGCATCAATGCTACGCGGTCTTACCCGCTAGTCAGAGTGGAGCTTGAGGTGGACGGTGTGACATGGGAGTTGGATGTGGTTGTGGAGAAATTGCCAGTTGAGGGGGTCGACCTCCTTCTCGGTAACGACTTTGCGGTGCTCACTTCCGAGGTTCCACCCTTAGTCGTTGCCGAGAGGGCGGCTGACACAAGTAGGGAGGGGCAAGAGGGGCTCGAGAGATCTCAGTCCGCTCAGGTGTCACAGCCTAGTACCCAAGTTTCAGACCAGCGGAGGAAGTGTCGGAAGGAGAAAGTCAAGGCTGGTCGGGTTGAGAGTCGGGACCCAGCGACACTCCTTGGTGACTCGGTACTTGCACCAAAGTTGAGCTCCGGAGTGGCCCCAGAACCTGTCCCCCCTAGTGACATTGTAGGGCGTGATGGCACTCCGCGACAGAGTAGTTCCCAGGGGCAACTAGAAGATCTGAGTCTCGAGAGTTGTGGGAACGGGGCTATTGAACTCGATGGGGACGGGGAAGCATGTCATGTGAACCTGTTAAAGGAGTTTGTGAGGCAACCACCTGAGCAGCCTACTGTCCCTGTGTTGGTCTGCAGTGGCCAAGGTGGAGAAGGAGAGGGGGGCAGTGGGGCACAGGTGGAGGAAAGTTGAGATTGTCATGTCTCGGCGGAGCAGTGGGCGGGGGACACGAGTCAGGTGGCTGTGGAAGCGCTTGAGCACCTGCCTGAGCAGCAGCGTGCAGCGATCCAGCCCCTGCTCGGTTCATACCCCACTGTTTGTGCCGAGCACCCAGTCCTCACAACTCATGCGGTGCACGATGTTCCGCTGACAGGTCACTTGAGTGTGAGTAAACCGTTGGCCTTGTTGTTTCAGTGGGTCAAGGTGGGCGATGAGGCTTTGGCATGGTTGTCAGGTCAGGGTCGACCCGTGGCTGCTAAGGGTGGTGGTCAGAATCAGGACATTGAGCAGATTGGTGAGGTTGGCTGTGGAGTGGATGCGCCCGGTCGTCGCATAGCCTCCCAATGCTGCTCTAGTAGAATGCAACAGCCCTACCATAGACCGACTGTATCTGGCCGTGGCGCTGAAGGCGGTGATGCTGCGCCGGCAGGTGTAGTCGCAAGGAATGCGGGGGTGCGCATGTACGGTATCGGCGGGGAAGCCTTAGCAATTATGAACTATGTGAGTGACTGCACAGATGGTATAGATTGCCCCTCTCATGACCTGGCTGTTCTAGGGACAAAGGTGGAGAAGGAGGGAGATTATAGTGTAGAAACTGCGGTCCCGGCTGGGTTGTGGGAGGGCACTAAGCATGTTGTTCTTCGAGATAAGTTGCAACCTCTTGTTCCTAAGCGTCAAGAGAAGTTGTTTACTAGGCTGTGGCAGTACGTCCGCATGTTTGTTGATTCTCCAGGCCTGATGTACGGGGTAGAACCCGACATAGAGGCTGGAGACAGTGCAAGGCTCAAATTGGCTCCCTACTGTATAAATCCTGCTCGACAGCCTGTTGTAAAAGCAGAGCTGGACTACATGTTGGAAAAGGGTCTGAGGGATAAAGGATATCGTGAGTGGTCGTTGCCAGTGACTTTGCAACCTGAGTTGAGTGGCAAGATCCGTGTTTGTGTTGTTTGCAAGAGTGTTGGTCCATCATCCCTGACAGACGCTTATACCTTATCCAGAGTTGACGACCCCATAGACCGCATCGGGGCTGCCTCGTTTATCACTAAGGTAGAAATAGAGAAAGGTTATTTGCAGGTCCCGTTGCCGGAAAAAGCGAAGAGAAGTGCCAGTCTTGTGATGGACTGGGCAGTTTATCAGTATCAGGTGTTGTTTTGCTGCCGGAACACAAGTTGGATGTGTGGCATGTTAAGGGCACTGATAATGTTCTGGCTGATTGGTTGTCACGGGAGGGTATGTCTTAAAGAGCACCCTCGCCGTTCAGTCAGTGTTTGTTTGCGAGTGGAGAAAAATTAGGCTTGCCCCTGTAGTGCAAACCCGCCAAAAACACTATTACAAATAATACAAAAACCTCACATAAAAACTCTTTCTTTTGATAGTATATAAGTGCAGTATGTTACAGCAAGAATCTAAGACATGCTGAGTTGTTGTCTTAGTAGGCTAGGCTTGTTGAAGCTTGCTCACTGAGCGTAATATGTTAAGTGATACTATTATTTTGGGGAAGTGTTGTGTAGATTTTTGTATATAATGAAGTGTTTTATGTTGTGATTGTGCCTTGTTTTCACAACTTGAGGGAGTAGCTGGGTGAGGCGGGGTTTATGAGCATTCTGTCTGGTCAGATGTGGCGTTTACCTGAGGTTAAAATGTCCCACATCTTGGGCGGGGTGTTACGCTGGCCAGCTTGCCAGAATGTGCTTGTACTCGCTAGTGCTCGCCAGGGCAGTGAAATGGGCTATAATAATCGTAGAACGATATTCTTTCTTTCTTAGTATTCATGTAGTCACAGCCAGATCAGTGGTGGTATTTATTCTTGTCTGTGACACTTGGAAGTATTTTATATCAGTGATAGAGTATAAGATATGCAGTGTGAAGTTAAGGAGAGAGAGAGCGAGGGAGGCAGCGAGGTTGTATTATGTGCGTGTGTATGTACGTGTGGCGGGGTTTCCCACGCTCTTGATTGGCCGGCGGGCCTGGCTACGTCATAGGACGCTTGCTCTTTATGACGTATTGGTCTGTGATTGGGTGCCGCTGTCCTAGTGTTGGTGCTGGGAGGCTCCTGCATGCGTGTCTCCTTAGAGCTTGGCAGGGTGTGCTTGGTCCTAGACGTCCCTTGCAATCTGTCCCCAATCTAACCCCCTGTACTACTGTTTCTCCCTCTGAACTTCTTCTTTTCCAATACTTCTCATCTTTATTCAATTACTTATCCCTTCTGGTTCTGCATACGACTTCCATAGTCGGCCAGTCGTATTACCAGCACCAGTTCTCACATATGTTTTTCATTAGCTTTAGGGATTATTAGTCATAGTCACATGGAGTCATATTATCATTGGGTGCTTCTAATTATTGAGTTGTTCTTTGTTACTATTTAATGCTAGACAGTGGAGGGTATCTTTAGTCGTTGTCCGAGTTATGTACATGGCAAGTCAGAGCCTGTACGACTTCGACGGAGTTAGGTGCCTGTAACCCTTGTGCATATTTTTCCTGTGCGAGTGTAGCAGTATCCAAGCGAAGGGCTTTTGCCTACACTTACTTGTATGCTTGCTACCTCATTTTGTTGACCTTTGTGGAGCGCCAGGGTAAGACCAGATACTTGAGATCTGGACTTACCAAGAGAGCCTCCTAGTCACTTAATCTAACATAAGGGAAATCTGTTCAAGGGGAGACAGTAGGCTACGAGCATGCTTGCGCTCTGCCTAGCCTCCTGGTACCTTTTATGCCGCTGCTAGACTTTATTAGTAATAAAGACGGCATTGTGTTTATTAACTTTAACTGTGTATGCTTTAGGAATTATTCACATATTATTTTAGCCTAGGTTGATGCTTGGTGCACAACCCTCTATGGCTGTTACTTTGGGTAAGGAAGTACTGTTTTGAGTGGCTATTATTAGTGCTGTCACAGAGTTGTTGCACTCCCTTGTTATATATATGTATCCTACTTATTGGTGTATTTAAGATACACGCTTTGGTGTCCTGCCCCTGCATTATTTCTGTTCTATATTAATGAGCATCTTAGAGCATCAGACGTTTTCAGAAGATTCCATATCTGTTTGCTGTAGGACTAGACTTTCAGTGTTTTCATAGAGCATTGAAGAGTTTAGTGTTGAGTACAGACTCACACTAAAGTTAACGTAAGCATATACTCCTTTATTAAATCTTGTTATAGTTTAATCAAGCATTGTTATTACTTAAGAGCATTTTATTAACGTAAAGTACTCCTGTTGTGAGTAGGCTTTGCCGTCACCGGAAAGCCTTTGTAGAAGTGCACTAAAACCCAGTTAATTGATACCCCGTTATCCAGTAGATTAACTCTGGAGGGTTTAAGTGTTTTGTTCACCGGCGTAATAGTTCGAGGGTTTTGGAATTAGCGTACCGTTGTTGCAGATATAGCCTATCATCTAGTCCATTATTAAGTGCCCTTGTTTATTTCGTAGTGCCGGTCGTAACAATATCAAGGGTTAAATCAAGAGACCAGGTGGGCATGAGTTGGCGTGGTGGGGGGCGAAGCCGGAAGCAAGACCGCATGAACCCCTTCTCCTCCGCCACTGGTATGGAAAGGCCAGTTAAATCGAAAAAAGGCATCCTAATAGCCGTAAGGTGATCCTTAATGTGACAACTGACAATTTACGAATTGCGAAAAGATAATTTAAGTATTTAAATATCAAAGCCACTGAGGACTGTTGTTGGTCAGTTTCTACGATCCAGGTAGTGAAGGCCTTCCAATGTGATTGGTACTGTCTTTGGGTTGATAAGGTATACTGATTAATCAACTTTTGAGTCACGCTTTCCCCAAACGGAGCTAGCCACTTGGCATTCTGAATGTCCACAAGGCAAAAGTCAGCGAGGTCTTGAAGTTTCCAATTGTGTCTAAATGGAAGCACGAGATCGGGAGCGACACCGGGTTCTCGCACCACGTCTTTAATTGGTTGCACCACACTTGGGCCAGCCACATAGGCGCGATCATCGTGACCATGCCTCGATAATCCTGTAGTTTGTGAACTACTTTGCACATTAAAATACCACAGAAGAAAGCACCTACAAGACCTCAACCAGAAAGCCTACCTCTGCAGGGCGTCGACAGGAAAAACTTACACCAGCTATTCACCCGAAAATTACACAAGCCAGTGACCCGTAAAACGATGTGTAGGGAGTCTACACAAGTCTGCCATGCAAAGACACCTTCTATCACCACCCCACACAAGAAGTCAGAAATAGCAGGGGAGACAAAAACAACCAACACTGCCCGTACCAGATGCCTTCCACTTACGAAGTTATTATGTTTTATAGGCCCATATCCACCATGATTACCCTATGATGTTTCCATGATCAGTTCTTATTATTGTTAGAAACGCAGATCCATGATTATACGATATTATTGTTTACCTTAACAGATGCTCCCTTCTACCAAAGCATCAACATATAATCTCCTTGCTTATTATAAGAATATTCATACTATTTAGTTCTCACAATATATTCATGATCAAGGCTATTGCTATATGTCACGAATAATTGAACTAACCATATATGTATGTTAACCGTGCACCTCTGCACCAAATGCCCTCTAAAAAATCATGGATGCATTATCGTTTTCCTTATAATGATGAGTCACTAGCCACTATGTATTTTGCTATGATGTTATCTACATCAGTTCACTTAATATGTGAGAAACAAATGATTCATACAACCATGTTATTCACTTGGCAATGGCTGTGTGCAAAAGGCGTGTGCAAAAGCCTCAACATATATTTGTTTCCATGTCTTATGTTAAGAATCTTATTTACCAATTAATTGCGCAATAATATCTCTGACTGAAATACCGAAGACACAAAAAACCAACGAAACATAGAAGAGAGAAACGCAGAGAAGAGAAGAAAGAAAGAAGCAAGGAAGGGAACACAGGAAAAACCACACGACTCCACCCAAAGGAACGACGCCCAGATCACCCACACCTGTAGCGACCCCCAGGGACGCCTGAGTCGCCACGGTGACAGAAGGATGTCCGGTAACCCCAGGGAAGACAATTTGCCCCAGGGCGACCCCTTCCACACCCAAAAGAAAATAATTTTCTCCCAGAAGTTTTAAATAAGAACGAACTTCAATTGTATATAGATTGTATAATTATAGATTAATAGAATATAACCAAGTATAATAAAACCATTTATGTTTAATATTAACGAATATGTATTATTTTAATGTTACGAATGTCATACGACAGATCCCCTATGTTTGCAAATATTGTGATCAGTTAAAAGAAGCATGTTGAAAGACTTCGTCGTTATTACGAAAGCTTTCAGATCATCTCGCTGAGACCCTTCTATCTAATTTATAATAAACACATACAGGTATGTACATGTCTTATAAGAACATAAGAACATAAGAAAATGGGAGTCTCCAAAAAGCCGATCGGCCCACACAAGGCAGATCCCTGTCACACCCAACCCCAATTACATAACAACATAAGGTCATAAGATCGCGGGAAACTGCATATGGCCATGCGGCCCACATGAAGCAGCTCCCATTCACACCCAGTCCATATCATCCATATGGGAATCCACTTATGCTTAAAGCTTTCAACTGTTTCTGATCTAATTACTGTTCTGGGCAGTGCATTCCACATGTTAACAACTCTATTTCCAAACCAGTGCTTTCCTATATCTTTCCTAAATCTAAACTTATCTAACTTGAAACCATTTGAGCGGGTTATGTCGCCGTTCGTTAGCTTTAATACCTCATCTATATCGCCCTTATTTAAACCTTTTATCCATTTATCAATTTCAAGCTATTCTATTTCATACAAACCACATACCTTTCTTTCCTACTTTTGTATTCATGGCTACCAGTCAGGGATGTCACCAACCAACATTTTCCGCCTATCGGTTAATCTCGTGACACCATGGCTACCAACACAAAACTTGCCTCCTATAATAATAAATAATAATTAAAGTTGTAAGCAACGTTGTGCGGGGTTCGAGCGGGGGGGGCAGGGTATTGTGTTGGATACAAGGGCTGTGCCACATATATCAAAATATCATGTATCTTATCGGGCATGGAGAAAGTACAGAAGGAATATAGTGTAGCCATTTTGGCTATGGCCACTTAGACCATTAACCTGACAAATGCGATATAGACCTAGGGGCTAGGGTAGTTATTTGTGCATTTCTAGCCTTGGATTCTGACAGAATTAGTTATATTTACAATATAGAGCATTATTTGTTTTCGGTATGCTTTTATTTTACATATATGATGTATATATGAACCTTCAAGAGTGCTAAAATAAGTTGGAAAAGCATTTGGGTGGTGAAAAACGAAGATATTGGCCACCCGGTCATAATCTCAGGCGAGAGAGAGCCACAGGCAACCCTCCCCTCTCCCTGTCTGTGAGTCAACTGAGGCGAGCGGGGCGTTGTGTGCCGGTGTCTGGGTGTTATATAACGATATTTTATGCAACCCACTTGTGCTACATTATCGCGGGAGAGAAAAATAACCCATAAATGATGAAAATAAGAGGAAAAATAGGTGGTAATTGAGGGGGGGGGGGGGAGGGAGAATAGGGGGGGAGGGGAGGGAGGGGGGGGGGGTGAGAAACACATGGATGAGTATTAGAGGGGAATTAACTCCCCTAGAGGCAAAATCCTTTGGTTTGGTTGCCCCTGGGATGTTTTGGAAGGCTTTTTTTATGGTCTTGCTTCCGTGAGGCCTATCGCGTTCCCTATAGGAAGCCTTCCGTGAGGCCTATCGTGCTTGCCGGGTTAAGGAGAGTGACCATTTTGGTTAAAGCTATTAATCCTGTACGAGTTGTTTTTGTTGTTGTTGTTCCCTAAGCTGCCTGGCCGAACAGCCCCGAGTCCCTGAGGAAGGCCATGGCCACGATCGGGCTTTCCCACAGAGCTCTCATTAAGTGTAGATTGTGTTGTTGGCGTAAGTGGTTGTGTAAAATGCAGTCTTCTATGATGTGTTTAATGGTATGGGGTGCTGTGTTACATCCCGGGCAGGCGTCGACAACGGAGTCATCCAGTCTCTTCTGATAGCTCAGGAGAGCTGGATGGTGTCCGCATCTCAGCCTGGCCAGGTGGACTCTGTCCTCGCGAGGAAGGGAGGATTCGGAAGGATGGATTTCGGGAGGTCGTGCTTGCAGCTGCGTGTTGTCTGTGAGTGAGTGGATGGATCGGCGAGAGATATGAGTATGGATGTGCTTCTGGAAGTTGGTTCGGGGTGGGAGAGAGGACAGTAATTGTGTGTGATACCGTGTGCTGGGTGTTGTTTTGATATTTCTTGGTGTTTGTGGGTGTGTTGCCATGTAGTTTAGTGGGTGGTCTTGGTTCGTGGAGGCTGCTGCCAGGAATTGAGTGCCTCTCATGTCCAAATGGTCTTTGACTTTGAGGATTTTGGTTTCTTGATGTAGGTGATCTGTGGGTACAGTAGCTGTGCAGCCTGTAATGATCTTTAGGGCTTTGTTTTGAATAGTCTGTAAGGTCTTATGATGTGTTTCAGCTAGGTTAGAAGCCCAGGCTGGGCTTGCGTATTCCATCACTGATCTTATGTATTGTTTATATACTGTGGTGGTAGTTTCTTTGTTGTGTCCAAATTTTGTGTGAGCAAGTGTCCTGAGGGCGTTAAGTCTGGGTGTCAGTTTCTTTTTAATGTTTGTGGTGTGCTGTTTGAATGTCATATGAGTATCATATGTTACTCCTAGGATTTTGTGTGTGTGTGTATGTGTTAGGGGTGTGTTGTTTATGGTGAGTTGAGGAATGTATTTGTGTTCTCCTGTCCAGCTTGTGAGCAGGGTTGCGGTGGATTTGGCTTGGCTAGATTAAGTCTGTTTGTAGTGCACCAGCCATGTAGTGTGTTGAGATAGGGTTGAAGGAGATCTGTTGCTCTTTTTGGGTCATGGTGTGTGCATGTGAGTGTTATGTCATCTGCATAGTAGGCTAAGTTTATTTGGGGGCGTATTGGGTGTAGTTATATCGTGCATGTACAGATTGAAGAGTGCGGGCGATAGGACGGATCCTTGTGGGATTCCGTTTGGAAAGTTTCTGATTTTAGATGACTGACCGGCAAAAGATACGTGTGCACATCTGCCTGCTAGGAAGTTGGCCAGCCACCTTTTTGTGTTGTTGTGCATGTTTGTGTTGTAGATTTGTTTGTTAGGTTGTGGCGGGGGATGGCATCGAAGGCTTTACTAATGTCGAGTGTGGCTAATAGTGATCTGTGTGGTGGTCTAGCTGAGTTGATGCCGTCAAAAGCTCTTTGTGTAAGGTCTGTGAGAAGAGTGTTTGTGGAGTGCAGTGGCCTAAAGCCATGTTGTGTTGGAGCTAGGGGTAGGTCGGGTGTAATTAGTTGTAATACTAGGCGTTCCATGACTTTGGAGGGGGAGCAAAGGAGTGTGATGGGGCGGTGCGAGGAGGGTAGTGTGGGGTCTTTGTTGGGTTTGGGGAATGTGGTGATGAGACCATGCTTCAAAATAATGTCTGGTATTGTGTTGTGTGAATAACTGTAGTTTGATATGTTAGTGAGTGCTTGTATGCCTTGTGGTCCCAGGTGTCTGAGGTGTATGTTGCTTATGTTGTCTAGGCCACAAGCGGGTGAGTGCTTGAGATTGTTGATGATATGCTCTGTCTGGTGATTGGTGAAGGGTGTATAGTCATATGCGAATGACACGTCAGTCGTCTTTGTGAGGTTTTAGGTGGCTGACATGTGAGAAGTGATTGATGAGAGTGTTTGCTTGTTGTTTACATGAAGGAGTAGAGTCTGTTGTTGTGATTGCAGCATGTGATTGTGTTGTGTTGCTGTTGGAAAGTGTGATGCTGTTTAGTGTTTTGTAGAGTTTTGGGGGTTTGTTTTGTGATCAAGTGTTTGTAGGAAGTTATTCCAATTTAGTTTTTGTTGTTCTTGTATTTTGTTGTTAGTTTGGGTGTTGAGTACTTGGATTTATGTGTGATGTCTTGTGTGTGGGGTGCTGGGAGTGTTTCAGTATGTCGCGTTGTCTGATGAGGTTTTGAATTTCTGGTGTGAAGTTGGGGGTTGTGTCTTTTTCTGTTACCTCTTGGAATGTGTTTCTTGTCAGTGTTTTGGATAGTTTTATTGTGTATGTGTACCGCATTGTTGATGTTAGTGATGGGTGTACTGTTTAGAGTTGTGAAGTGTTGTTCTGTCTCATTTGTGAATGCTTCCCAGTTAGCTCTTTTATAATTGGTGTATGTGTGTTTTGTGGTTAGCTGGGGTGAGTCTGGTTTTGGTGGTGATAATGATCGGGAGGTGGTCAGAGCCTAAGGTTCTGACCACCCTCCAGGATATTGTGGGGGCGAGTTCTGGGGAGCAAAAGGTGATGTCTGGAGATGATGGGTTATAGATGGCTTGGTGAGGAATATGGGTATGTTGATGAATGTCGTTAAGGATGATGAGGTTAACAGTTTGGTTTTGTAGTACCAGCCCTCTGTCTGTGTGGGGGTTGTCGACAAACCAGGCCGACGTCTTGGCGTTGAAGTCACCACCCAGGATGATGTGTGGGGTGTTTGTGATGTGTTGTAAGTGTGGTCTGTATTCATTTGGTACTGTAGGGGATGTATGTGTTTATGATGGTTATGTTGGAGTTGTTGCCAGTGCGTATTTTAAGTGATTGTATTTCTGTTGTGTTATCATTTGGGGGGAGGAGGGATTTGGTTTGTAGACTGGTAACTATGTATGAGATGTCTTTGTGTACCAGGGTGATGAGTCCACCGCCTCCGCCGACAGCCCAGTCTTGTCTGATGGTGGTGAAATCATGAAATGTGGGTTTTTTTTGTGTTGTGCAGAGTTTTGTTTTCTTGTAAGATGGCAATGTGTATGTTGTGTTGTTTGATGAAGTGTGAGAGTTCGTGTTTCTTTGTGTTGATGCCATCTATGTTCAATTGGAGAATGTTAATGTTATGTGTACGATGTATGTTGGGTGCTGCTGCACGAGGATGGGATGGGGGTGAGGGAGGGGGTGGGGGTGGGGGTGAGGGAGGGGCTGGGGGTTGGGATGGGTGAGGTGGGGGTGGGGATGGGGGTTGGAATGGATTAGGCTGGGGTGTGGTATGTGTTGAGTTGAGGATGTGGATGGTATGGGAAGGTTAGGTGGGTTAGGGAAGAGAGGTGGACAGGTTTTAGGGGGGTGAGTGGATGATATAGGAAGGTTAAGTGGGTTGGGGAGGAGAGGTGGACGGTTTGTTTTAGGCGAGGGATTTGACTGGGAGAGGGAGGGGCATGAGGAACAGGTCCAGGTGAAGTGGGTCCAGTTCCTGCATGAATTGCAGATAACTGAACCTTAGTGTGGCGACTCGAAGTGATGGGTTTGAGTAAGTTGGACATATGTATGTGTAGGTTGGTCCTGGGTTGCTCTCAATGTCCCCCGGCTAGAAGAAGTTCTTCGAGAAATGACAGCCGGAGAGTCATTTCTCGGTGTAGGAAAAACTGTGTGATGTTGTGTGTGTGGTTGTGAGGCGTGGAAATTCCCGCGAGTAGGCATAATTGCCCGAAATTGCCTTCATTCCCTGCTCATTTTCATGCATAAGCAAAAGCCAGAGCGTAATACAATTATGTATTCGTGAAAGTACGGTAATAGCTTTCAAATTACTCCTGAATCGTCCCTGTACGACGTCTGGTTTTCTTGTAAGGATCTTGCAAATGAAGGGCAAAATTGCTAAAAATTACCAAATCCGTTGGCCTAGGCGAAATCGCCAAAAAAATTACCAATTATTTTCTGTTTTCGCTATGTGTGACGCTGCACATAAGTGAGCTCTCTCTCACACAAACCTCAGTGTCGTGGCGGGGACTGTAGGCTCCGGCTGACGTCCATCCGTGCTGCTTGCAAAAGCTGGCCTGGCTCACAGGCTACAAAATAGCCAGAAAATCGTCTCCGTCATATGAGGGGCCCCGCGGGAATTGGGTTAAGAAGTGTGGTTGTTTTGATTATTTAATAGGGTCACCATAAGGGTAATGGTGTGGCATTTTTTCTGTCCAGAAGCTTGGCCTTTTTGGTTGGGGCTTCTTAGGAATGTGACCTTTTTCGTTAGCCATGGAGAAACTGCAGAGGTACAAAGTATTATAAGCAAACCTCATGTTAAAAATATTGTATTGATTGTATGCGTGTATGCCCCGACAGAGGATATACTATGAAAGAAAAAAAGGGGAGTTCTGGAGGAATGGGCGGCGTGCCTGGAGAAGTTTGACAAGAACGAAAGAATATTTCTGATTGGGGATATGAATGGTAAGGTGGGTGATAGGAAAGTTGAGGGAGTGGTTGGGAGGGTGGAGGGTGGTACCATCAGAGGGTGAATGGGAATGGTAGTGCACGTTGTGGACGTATGTGTGGGGAGGAGGCTATGGATAGCCAACACCTTCTTCCGACCACAGAATGATCCACAGGTACACAGTTGGAGGAAAACGGATGTTGTACGATGAAAGGATAATGACAGTGGTGGAAACAAAAGTACATTGATTGATTAAGTATGTGTGGAGGAAACGAATGGAAGAAATTCTGTTATGGATGCTAGGGTGTTATAGGGGTATTGGGAGGGGTCCTGTCTGATCATGTATGTAAGATGGTAAGCTAAGGTTAGGATACAAAAGATGTGGGTGAGGAGAGCTGGAGGGAGGCGAGAGGAGGGTTGGAAATGGTGAGGAGGGTGGAGAGGTTGCAGGAGGATGGAAGTCATGGGAGGAGTTACACGGAGAGCAGTGGAAGACGACTATGTGGGGTTCGACTGGAAGTTGATGAAGAAGTGGAGGAGATGAGCAAGGTGGTGTTTAAGGATGAGCATCTGTGCAGCATGTGAGGGAGGTATGTTGTGTGGAGTGAGGAGAAGAGGGAGGGGAGTGAAAGGTACAGCATGCGTGGACCGAAGAGGTAAGAATAGCTGTGGAAGAAAAGAAGAAAAGCATATAGCAGAGTGGTTGGGTAGTAGAGGGAATTGAAGATTCCGAGAGACAGAAACGAGCGAGCCGTAAGTGAGAGTAAGAGAGTGGTGAGGAGAGTAGTGAAAGGAAAGTAAGAGAAGAGTGATGAGGATTTGGAAGGAATCTGTAGTTGTAAAATGGAGGGAGAGCATAAGAAACTGTTTTCTGGAAACTGAAGTTCAGAAAGTTAGGGATGTAGCAAGGGAAGAACAGTAAGGGTCTGGTTGAAAGATAATTAGTAAGTGGGAGAGAATGCTAGCCGAGAAGCAAGAGAGAAGTCGAAAGATGGAGGAGAGTACTTCAGGGAGTTGGCTAAATGTGAAGGAATGAAGAGCCAGCAAACATAGCTGGTAATGGTATGGGAGAGAGAAGAAGAGAAGTAGGTGGAGGAGGAGGTGGGGATCAAAGGGCAGGATAATCAAGGCAAATGTGGGGGGAAAAGCCATGATAAAGAGGTGAAGTTTGGTGGAAAGCACCAGGAAGCAGATGGAGTGTGGGGGGAAATGTTGAGGTATGGGTGGTGAGATGAGTGTCTAGAATTGGGTATGGAAAAATGTGCAAACTAGCATGGGAGAAGGGGAATGAACCCGATGACTGGAAGACTGGCATAATAGTCCCCCTATATAAGGGCAAAGGAGAAAGAGGAGTGTGTGGTAACCACCGTGGAATATGTCTTCTAGGCGTCGTAGGGAAGGTATACACTTAGGTACCGGTAGTGATTGAGAGAGCGTGAGAGTGCGAACGGGGAAATGGCTAGGTGACGAGCAGGGAGGTTTTAGGAAGGGAAGAGGATGTGTAGATCAGAGTTTTTTTACCCTGAATTGTGTTGTGGAGAAGTATCTGGAGAAGAAACAAAAGGTGTATGTTGCCTTTGTGGACTTGGAGAAGATCTATGACGGAGTGGATAGAGAAGGTTTGTGGAAAGTACTTAGAATATACGGAGTAGAGGGCAAGTTGCTGAAAGCAGTGAAGAGCATGTATGAGGGTGCAAAGGCGGCAGTACGTGTGGAGAGTGAGCAGAGCGAGTTCTTTGACCTGAATGTTGGTTTGAAACAGGGGTGTGTGATGTCCCCGTGGTTGTTTACTGTATATATGGATGGAGTCATGAAAGAAATACTATCAAGAGCAGTGGATGTTGGTGTATAGCTGAAAAGGGAGGGAATTGAGTGGAAGCTACCTATACTGCTGTTTGCGGATGATACAGTTCTGATGAGTGATAATGAATGGGAGTTGCAGGGTCTGGTAAATGAGTTTGGAACAGTGTGCGAAAAACGGAATTTGAAGGTAAATGCGGGTAAGAGCAAGGTTATGGTCTTCGAAAGGGGTGAAGTCACAGAGTGTGAGGTGAAGCTGAACGGTCAGGCTATGGAGATCGTCAAATCCTTTAAGTATCTGGGGAATGTGTTGAGTAAAGATGGGACTATGGATGAAGAAGTGCGGGAGAGGGTACAACAGGGGAAGAGGGTTGTAGGAATGCTAAAAGCAGTAACAAGAAATAGGGTGGCCAGTATGGAAGTGAAGAAGTCCTTGCATGATAATGTGGTAATCCCGACACTGACTTACGGAAGCGAAGCATGGACGTTGGTTGAGAGACTCAGACCAAGAGTGAGAGCAGTGGAAATGAATTACTTTATAGGAGTGCGTGCGGAGTTACATGGAGGGATAGACAGACTAATGAGGAAGTAAGAAGGAGGTGTGGTGTGGAGGTAGATGTGCTGGAAAGTGTGAAAAGGAACAACTTGAGATGGTTCGGCCATATGGAACGTATGGAAAGCGAGAGAATGACTAAGAGGGTGTATGAGAGCGAGGTGGTGGAACAGAGAGGGAGAGGTAGACCGAATGAGAGGTGGAAGGATGGAGTGAGGAAGTACATGAACGAAGGCGGTGCTGGTTGGGGGGAGGGGCGTCGACTGACTGGGAACAGAGGTGCATGGGGCGGTTCGTTCGTGGCCACCCCTTCGGGGATCACGGCGTCAGGCAATAGATAGATAGATAGATAGACGAAGAGGCAGAGAAATATAAGAAAAGGAAAAGAGAAGAAGACGAAGAAGATGAGAGAAGAAGAAGAAGAAGATCCTTCTTAAGCTGTATGAAATCGTGAAGATAGTCTTATCCCTTTAAAATTCCCAGAGTTCCTTCCTAAGCTGTTTAAAATCGTCTAAGGATGTACCGGTAGCCTTATTTGAGATAGTCTGTAGCCTTTTAAATTCCCAGAGATCCTTCTTAAACTGTATGAAATCGTAGAGATAGTCTTAACCCTTTGAAATTCCCAGAGTTCCTTCCTAAGCTGTTTAAAATCGCCTAAGGATGTACCGATAGCCTTATTTGAGATAGCATGTACCCTTTGAAATTCCCAGAGTTCCTTCCTAAGCTGTATACAATCGTCTAAGGATGTAGCCTCATTTAGGATTTGTTTTTTACACCTTGCCCTTACATAAGGAGGGTTGAGCCGGTATCACACGAGAGCTTTCATAGTCAACATTCGATGATCAAAAAAATTCTGGCAACATTTCTGGAGTATTTGACACTTGTATCGGAAACTAGACTGATGGTAGATGAATTTAGGTAACCGAAATCATCTAAATGTTTACCTCATAAGCTGCCAGACCAGTGTTAAGAATAACTGTTGAGTGAAAATGCGCTCGTGTGATACCGGCATTATGGAGCTCTGATCTTACTTCCAACTATTTTGACAATTTTACCAAAACACATATTATTATGATGATGTGTTGTTTAATGTTGATAAGGGTTGTGAGTGCTTCTACCTAAGGTATATATAACTCTCTCTCTCTCTCTCTCTCTCTCTCTCTCTCTCAACCTATTTTGTTTGTCGAGTAGACTGAAAAACGCCTCCCCAGACTTCCTTCAAAATAAATGTTTACCTGATCGAAGGACCGAGACATTGCAGGTTTGCGATCGATCACTGCCAAAAACCGATCCCTGAATGGGGTAAAGCGTCTTATGATCGCCAAAAGGATGATGTGAAATGTCCTAAATTCTCCAAACTAATGGAGTGAAACAAGGAGGGTCCAAACCACCGCCACACATACACATACACACACACACACAGACATTTGAAAAGAGTTGAAATTATTATAGATATATGAAAAATATAGAGATACAGTCAAAAACCCACCCCAAGGCAAAATAGAGAGGCGGATGGACTTCATCAGGCCACAGCCATCCGCCGTAATCGGTTTTCTGTTATAACTGTGGCAAACCGGCTATCTCTATAATACCTGGAGCGCGTTCGATAAACCTATCGCCGATTCGTCTGATAGCGCTTGATAGAACGGTGTTTCGATTTCACTACCGAACGACACAGATCGCCGATCGGTCTGCCAGAGCTTTGTAAACAATAACAATAGCCCTTTCACCCAAGAAAGAAGAAGAAGAAGACATCGCAACAAGAATTGTTGATTTTTCGCCTATTTTTTCGTAGTGTGTTTAATATTTACATAAATTGTATTCAAGAAGGGGAAACACGATACGCAATCTATATTATTAGCAATATAATAACTTTAAATGGTTTGTTTACATTCTCGTCGATGATTCGATCGACCTCCGAGGACCGATCGTTCTGATAGCTAAAACAGCAATCGTTTTCGATAGCCGATTCGTCGAATCGGCGGCTATCGCGTTCGCTAGAGCTATCGGCCCTAAACGATAGGTCTACCGAACGCGCCCCCGGTGTAGAGTGTTTGCCCTAAAAGAAAAAGTAGTATAGTACTAATGAAATAGTCAAAATCAGGGGCTTGATAAATTTGGGAAGTAAATTTTGTAGTCAGAAGTAGAGAAGACAAAATCAGTTAGTTTAAATTGGGGAAGTCACATTTTGTTGTCGGATATTGAAGAAGAAATCCCTTAACTAGGTTAAAAAGTACTGAAACATATATAGCATGAGATAAAGTGAGGTTGAGCTCTGAGAGGCAGGTAAACTGGTCGAGAACCTTCCGCCACCACCCTATTTATACCATACCATATCTGCCTCATCCAATTATAAAATCGGTGACATCGCAGGTGGGATTACAGGGGAACGTATGTGCTGTGCGACAACCGTCCATCATTCGACATGTTTGCATAACATTCTCAGTCTAATTGCACCAGTAGTCTTGCATGCGCACCATTATTGCAGCGGTATCGCAATTGTCAATAATACCTTTCGCATAATTCGTTCTTATCGCTGTCAAATTGTCTTCAGACTTTCGCTAATGTCTCCTCACATTCGACATTCTCACACGATACTCGCATACTCTCTCACGGCTACCGCGTTCTTCGCTTACAAAATCACATTGATTCGGCGCCGAAAACAGTGATTTTTTGGACATAGAAAAAAAAAAGCTGTCGCATCGCATTCGAAGTCGCCGAGTCGCACAGTGGGATCCCTGCTTAAGAGAGCGTACGAGAGTGAAGTGGAAGAACAGAGAGGGAGGTGGAAGGATGGAATCAAGAAGTATATGCGTGAAAGCAGTGCTGGAAGGGAGGAGGGGCATCAACTGACTGGGGACAGAGATGCATGTGGGCGATTCGTTCGTGGCCACCACATTGGGGATCACAGTGTCCAGCAATAGATATAGATAGATGGCTTTATATTTTGATAGTGGCAAGTACTGTATAACATTCATATGCCTGCTCATTGATTGCTATGATTTTGGTTTCATATACGAACCTGTTTATTGTATACTGTACTTTACATAGGAATGTGATTGCAGGCATTAGGAATTTGGTAGCCATGGAAGGTTCCTGCTCGTCGCAGAGGAATACCTCCACCATCTTCTGGCCAGATGCTTTCAGTGCCTGCTGAGCCCCTGTAAAGTATATACCTGGTGCTCCAAAGGAACAGGTTTTCGACTTCTGCAAGAGTGCCCCAATGGGCATCAACGAAAATGGGACAGCCAACCTTCTGCTCCATGTTCATCAAGCTCTATGCTCCCATTGGGGAACCTCAACCTTGTATCGGCAATATTTTACAGTGGAGCAAATATAACAAAAGCTCGGAATATATTTAAATTTATAAACATGCCATGCATCGCTAGTAGTACATATTATACGATGCAACAATCTTACATATTATTACCAGCAACAAGAAGGTTGTGGCGCAAGAAGCAGGTCCAGTTATTGAGTGAACTGCCACCTAATGGAGTGCAATTGGTGTTACCTTTTTCATCTGATATTTTGCTTGCCCTAAGAATGACAATGGTAGAATAACCTCTTCCCACACATGCTTCTCCGTAATATTCCTTCCTATTATCTTCTCAATTTTATTGCAATCTTCCAGCTTCTCCCACACATTGCCAGCCTTCTATTCAAGTTACACCTCTCAATTGAAGTATAACACTTACCGTATGCTTATATATTAAATTAATATTATATATTAATTTATATAATATATATTATATATAAAATAAATTAAATCAGTCTCCATCTGTTAATTTTTACAAAAGCCATTAGCTTGCAAGTGTGGTTTTGTATACTGTTAGGAGATTATATTAAGATAAAACTGTAGTATTGATATGGCTTGGAAAGTTAATGGTCTTGCAATAATCTAATTTATAAATTTTACTTCACACACCAAACACCTCCCAGCAAATTTAATGAAACCATGTGATCTTACCGGGATTTGAACCTGGGTTACCACATACAGATCTTATACGTACTAACCATTACACCATCAAGACAGGTATAAGTACGACACATGACCACGATTCATATCCATTTATCGAATACTGGATATAAATCTCAAAAAGAGATAAGAAAGATGGGAAATTATGAATTACCCTTGGCTGGGGAGCGCTTGTACAGTATTGGTGTCTAAACTTGAATAAAACATCCTTCTGGAAATTATTCATCCTGTGTGTACCTAATGATAGTTTTTTGTGAGACTGTTTATGTAATAAGAGCTTGGATTCAAGTATTCTCTTAACCCTTTCAGGCTCCCAAGATGCTGCTTAGTATTTACATAAATGTTTTTCCTTATCTCATAAATGTATGTATGAATGTATATACTCAGGCATATATACCATAGCTGGGGGTAGCCGACTTCACGTACACGAAAGGGTTCATTAGACAGTGATGTAAGGCTAATAGGCTACACCACATATATACCAAATATGTTTATAGGAGGGTTACTATCCCAGTCACCCATACCAACCTGGACTGGACTAAAAGCTCTGGTTTCCTTTTTCCGGCTAACGAGTGCCATCTACCCTTTCACTGGAGAAGTGGATTTAGACCTGAGCTGATATTTGAGAAAATGAGACATCATTTCAGATTTCTTGTTGGATTATGTATAATACTGTAATTTTGGTGTGTGTGGATAAGGAAAGGGGTCTTGTTTGTACTGGCTTCATTATAACATAATATTTTCAATTTTATTTCAGTCCAATGAAGTTAAAAACTCATATGCCATGGAGCAAGAAGGCCTGAAGAGAGGACTGGAGTACTTGTTGGACAACAGCGTGGTGAAAACTAGTCTCACCACTGACCGGCATGCTTCAATCAAGAAATGGATGAAGACAAATCACTCCGGCATCAACCACAATTTTGATGTCTGGCATATGGCTAAAGGTAAGTTGAGTTATGAATATTTATGATGCATTTTAGCCAGTTGAATATGTATTGTCTAACAGATTTTATGAGGACTGGCTTTGCTTAGAGAATTCTACACAGGTTCCGTGTATTATCTTAGTGAAGTCGCCAGCACTAGTTGGGTTTATCCAGCTGGTGGTAAATGTAATCCCTTGGCAATTGATCTCTCGATACTAAATAGGATGTATTAAACTGCTCTGTCTCTGCTGGAAGAGCTGCGGATGCAGGTAACTGACCTCCCCGCTGCCTTCTCACAAACAGATCTCCCCAATGGAGGTGCGGCTCTTGGGACTACCTGCATGCCACAGGATTCTCATAAATGATAAGTTGACATAATTAACAAAATCTTGGTAATAGCCGGGTATTAAAGATGGGAGCATGGTAATTTACCATCAGCTGGAAACAACAGACTTTATTAGCGTATTCAAACCCCCAAATATGAATGTAATACAGTATGTTACTTGACAACACATGTATTTGGTTCTTTAGTCCTCAGAAATAGCAAAGGTGAAGAATGTGAGAGGTCAGCCCGTTAAGTCTCATTTTGTGACTTAACCCCGTCTGTACCGATGACGCCCTTTTAGGTTTATCCTGGTTACTGCTAGACAATTTTATTCAGTTTAAAAGGGCCTCCAGCAATGTACAGGCTTCCAACTATCTCACTTAACCCTTTTTACTGCCACAGATCCTTCTTAACCCTTAATTAGCGGCTCACCACATAAGTCGTATTTAATAAAGCTGGACTATGTGGCGGCGCTCGACATAGGTCGAGTGGCAATTTCAGCACGTAATGTTGCTGAGAGAGAGAGACAAGTGGTGGCAGGAGAGTAGCGAGCGTATGACTGCTCCAGACCACCGCGGCGAACATACTGACACGAATCCCAGCTCCCTCCTCCCTCTCTCACTCGCTATATAAGGAATTGTATCGGGAAAGTGGCTAATTACATGCTTTTTGCACTCGCGTTACACGGTTATTGCAAGAAAACTAGCCATCATAAAAGGATCGTTAGGGTGTCATTCGAAAGCTCTGTTTATGCCCTTTCAGGGATAGGTACTTGTTTTACGTTCTGGGTCTTATTTAGGCATGAAAATGATCACGTAAACAGCCCTATTTTGGCTAAAAACACCCCGCTGGGCGGTACATATAAATAAACCGCATAGGCCGCTCGTAAGGTGTTAACCCTTAATTAGCGGCTCACCACATAAGTCGAGTTAAATAAAGCTGGACTATGTGGCGGCGCTCGACATAGGTCGAGTGGCAATTTCAGCACGTAATGTTGCTGAGAGAGAGAGACAAGTGGTGGCAGGAGAGTAGCGAGTGTATGACTGCTCCAGACCATCGCGGCGAACATACTGACACGAATCCCAGCTCCCTCCTCCCTCTCTCACTCGCTATATAAGGAATTGTATCGGGAAAGTGGCTAATTACATGCTTTTTGCACTCGCGTTGCACGGTTATTGCAAGAAAACTAGCCATCATAAAAGGATCGTTATGGTGTCATTCGAAAGCTCTGTTTATGCCCTTTCAGGGATAGGTACTTGTTTTACGTTCTGGGTCTTATTTAGGCATGAAAATGATCACGTAAACAGCCCTATTTTGGCTAAAAACACCCCGCTGGGCGGTACATATAAATAAACCGCATAGGCCGCTCGTAAGGTGTTAAAGTGCACACAATCGTCTAAATATAGCTTGAATACACTGCAAAACACGTCACCGGTACAGAAGGGGTTAATGGTCTAGTAAACTATATATTAGGAACAAGAAACAAAAATTATGTGAGAGGTGTTTGCTTGAGGCAAACAGGGGCTTGGCCATTCGGGAAAGTGAAATATGTGAAAGAGATTGAGCAAGTTGCAGTGAAGTGGTATATTGATTTCACTGTGAATAGACAGTATTTCTGTCGTGTACTGGATAATTAATCTCCCAAAGACCAAGAATATGCATATGTGAGTGAGAGTGTGAATGGCTTGTTTATTTATTTATTTTTATCGTTTGTTATATTGACTTTACTTATATATTTCCTTGATGACTTTCAGGAATAAAGAAAAAACTATCCGCCTTGAGCAAAAAGAATAACTGCTCAATTGTTGGAGAGTGGACTCAAGCCATCACCAACCATCTCTACTGGTCTGCAGCTATCAGTGGCGAGGTTGGAGTTATTATTGAGGAGAAATGGCTGCCTGTACTGCGGCACATAGTGGATGTGCATGATGGTCATGGTTCAGTGTATAAGAGCTGTCCACACAGTGAACTACAAGATCGCAAGTGGATGAGACAAGGTAAGTATTACCTCTTTTGTAACCATTACTGTACTGGAGCATAAACTTGATTTGTAAACTCTTGTAGTTGAGCAGGCTTTTGCATTTCTACATCAATCATATTACCCAGGGGCCAGGTAATACTACCGTCACATTGTAAAGGTATATCCCCAAGTCAATATTTACACCCGTCACCATTATAAGTAGCACACACAGAATTAAATACCTCCAGAAAACGACCCTAGGTTGCCACATCCTATGATAGTGATACAAATCTTTAAACTGCCACATGTGTTTGTTAATTTCATTAATCGAGTTTAGGAATAGAGTTGTTTAGTGGAGAGAACATAATAATTTATCATTTGCTGTATGTATGTACAGTAAATACTCAGGCACAAACCCCATTGCTGGGGGTGGCCGACTCAAGGCAGAGCCCGAACAGAAACTTTCAAAGTTCCAATTCAGGGGGTCCGGGATCACTTTCGCGTTCCCTCAACCCTTTCTCTTTCTTGTTGAGGAGGAGAATTTTACAAGGGGAGGAGGATTCCTAGCCACCTGCCCCCTTTTGATCTACAGGTACATTTTATTACCTTTCAGAGTAATGAGAAACATGCTGTCAATGCCCAATTAACGTACAGTACATCACATATGACGTACATCAAACATGATCATCCTTTTCAGCAAAACGAACCTGGATAAATAGACTTAATATTTTAATTATTGTAATGTATGTTTCGTCTTCTAAAGGTTCTAAAGCACACAAGGAGCTGACTGCCATCCTGACCAACACACTACTGGTTCAAGATGTCCGAAGATTGTCTTCAAGTGGGCAGACAGCATGTGTGGAATCTGTTCACAAAATCATCTGCTACTTTTCTCGTAAGTCCACACACTACTTCTACTCCTCCATGACTGCTAAGTAAGAGTGCGCATTATACTACCCATCACTAATCAGTTAGATTTGATCCCCAGACATACAGGTTAGAATACATTTACTGTACTAGGGTTGATTTCAGTTCATACATGTAGCCTATAGAATATTATAATACATATTTAATTATCCTACAGCCTTGACACAATCAGTGTTTTGTTGCTATAGAGGATCAGTCCATTAAATATATGAATGTACACCCTCCACCTCAGCTGTCCTCTTACACTCCATACCCCCTGAATCGTCTCTTATGGCCTTTATAACTAAGCAACTATAATGTAAAACTTGCAAACTAAACAAACCAAAACAGAGACGGAACAATATAAAGGCAAAAGAACTTATCAACTTATGTGGAAATTACGCTTTAGCAAAATATAATTTTGAAAACCAAAAAAAAAAAAAAAATCACCACATAGGGTGTACATCACTACATGAGCAAGTTAATCCGTTTCCCAAGCAAATTTATAGCACAAATAACAACACACTCTAGCGTGGTGATGGGCTGGTCTATCAGAGTCAGAACTGAGCGATCGCTGCCATACCCATAGCTTACTCTGACTGTTCCTTTTACTTATATATTTTCTAGATCTCAAGTGACGGCGTCTCTTCCGTGGATCTACCAATCTACCAAGATTGGAAGCCAAAGCGTCACATTTTTCCTTTGCCCCTCAACTTTCTCTTCATAATTGATGAGGGGCATAGGGCCCTGGGTGGGGCTTTGGTTTCCCGGGTGTTTCCACACCCTCCTCAGCTCCCCACCATGGAGTGGCTTCGGTCACCCAGGCTTTATTGTGGTCGGCAGGGAGGGTTCTGTGGGGGCGCTCGGTTATGGCCTTGGCCTTGCTCGGAGCCTTGGGGCTGTTCGGCCAGGCAGCTTGGGGAACAACAACAACACACTCTATCGCGGGAGTTTAAGAGGCTACCAGAGTTCCATGGTGAATGTTCGGTGTGGCGTTATAGAGGACAGCCAAGTTCGAAGGGTTAATTTCCATAGTTTTATGTGAGTATATATTAATTGGTGGGCTGACTCTTTGTCAGAGTGGGGGTTCGTGTCCTCTACTTACCATAACCCCTTCAACCTTTCTCTCCCTCTACTTTTCTACATTTTCAAATGGCGTAGGGATGCGTCGACCCCAGCGCCCGCCACTATCTGGTGCAGATAGCCTCCTCTGTGATGGAGGGGTGCGAATTTTCCACCACCGTTTTCTCATGTGAAGCACAGAAGACGGCTAGAGGGGATCGGGGGCTGGGGACTGGTATCCTTCTCCCCTTAAAAAAAAATAAAAAATAAAAAAAAAACAGAGATAGGTGCGAGGGAGCGCGTTCGTGGTCCCGAACCCTAAGAATGTGAGCCTTGTCCAGGCTCTGTCTCGAGTCGGCCACCGCCAGCTAAAGATGGAAAAAAATTGGGTATGTGCCAGAGTAAATAGATAGATAGATATATTACAGTAATGTAAAGCAAGCTTACAATGACTTTAATACTGATAATTTCTTTGGTTAGGCTAATGAAAGCAGCCTTGCACTTCAATGAGAATAGTGCTGCTGCCAAGTATAAAGCAACAACGGGAACAGGAATGCCACGTTTCTCAGTCTCTCACCCCAAAGGCAGGGGTGGACAGGCAGTTGTTAATTTAAGCCTGTCAAGGAGTCTTGCACATATGGTAAGCACCTCTAATATAAAACTAAAGTTCTTGGAATAATACAGATATAAACAAATATTCTATAGTGATAATATTATAACAGCATACATACACTTTAAAGAAGAAGTTATTCCTTACAGGCATATTTTCAGCTTTATGTCAATGACGGCAGTGCAGTTCTGGGATGCCCGACTTGGTCAAGTTTTAAAAATTGAGATATGTGATACTGTATTGTAAAGTGGTAATAAACAGGAATGAATGGAGAGTGCTTGTTAATAGATGAGTGAACGCGTGGTCATTTGGGGGAAGGGGTCGAGTGCAAGTTGGACTAGATAATAGTCCATCAGGCGCCTGGCCCGAGGAGACGGTTTATATGAAAGGTGCGCCTGGAAGTGTGGTGGGCGGGCTTGTGGTTTCGGCTCTGCTGCATGTCTGCCTGCCGAGATCGGAACCTCTCCGGGTGGTCGGGGGCCGGGGGAGTGCTGGAGGGACCTTGGTGACCCTGGTCTCTGGGTCTTCTCCTGGAAGACCTAGATATGTGTGAATTTGTATTTTGTGTTTGTGTGTTCATTATTTTCTGTTGTGTCGTCCCTATTCTGGCTCTGTCTTGAGTCGGCCACCCCAAAAAAAATAAAAAATAACAAAAAAAAAACAAAATAGGAAAAGTGGGGATTGGGCCTAAGTATATAGATAGATAGATAGATATAGTATTGTAAAACCGCATCCCATGTCTTTCTATGTCTATTCTGCACAGTTCCCTTGATGTTCATAGACATTAATATCTTCACCCAATTTTGATCATCCACAGGCCGTAACGCAGTTGGTAGAGCACTCACCTGCATACCAAGAGGTCGACAGGCCAAGGCTCAGGCCAGGCACTGTGTGTTATTGGTAGCCAAGAGTGCTGTTGGTGGACGGCACGGTCTAGCAATCAATAACAACTGTCCACTGAAGCCTCTGAAACATCAGGGCACCTACTCTAGCCCTGCTCTTGAGCAGGGTGTGCATGGTGGTAACATAATTATGCCATCATTATCTTATCCAATGTCCAAACCAACCAAACCTGCACATTTGCTTCTCTTTACTGATGCTGTGTTCAACCCTCCAACTGATTATAACAATCCACAGACTTTATTTAGTTTTTCTATTGGTAATTTAAAATGTATGTAGCCTAATAGCATTAAATATGTGAAGACCACACCGAGAATCGTTTAGTAACATGATCTTATCTTTGTTAGGCGAATGCGTCCTGAACAAGTATGAAAACACTCTTTGAATCACCCTGTATAATTATGCTTATAAGGCGGTGTCACACGAGCGAGTCTAGTGGCCGATTAACACTACAAAGGATTAACATATTATTGTCAACAAATATGTTCGTTGAAAATTGCCGATAAAATCGATTGTGGGATGCCACCATACACTTACAAGCTTAACTCCAGCCAGTCCGATGTGTTGGGGTGTATTGTTTATTTGTTATGTTTATTTGTATTGTATTTATCATAATTCAAGACACACGACACTTACACATATAAACATACATTCATACTTACAACATACACACCCTCAAACACACATACTGTCACACACAAACATGCTCAGCAAACACACACACATACTCAAACAAAAAACACTCATACGCACATACTTGACATACACACAAAAGCAAATACACACACACACACTCAAGTAAACACACACACACACACACTGACAAACACACACCCAAGCAAACATACACGCACACTCAATTAAACACACACAGTCAAGAAAACACACACTCATACTGACACGTACATTCTAGCAAAGGCACACACACACACACACACACACTCAAGCAAACACAGACAACCACACAAATATACTAACACAAATGCACTTAAGCAAACACACACACACACTCAATTAAACACACACATATACACAGGCATTCAGGCAAGCAAACACACACACACAGTAACAAAGCTCCGTTTATCAATGATCGTTCAACATCCGGCTTTGTGTACTCTCTGCCCTAGCACTCCTTCTAGTGTTTCAAATCACTACTCTTGTGTCTGTTATTTTTGTTACTAATAAACACTATTTTGCACCTAAGAAAGTACATAGACTCGACGTTCAACACAAATATATTCTAATGAAACCCATCGACATGGAAAAAGCATGGTGAATTCGAATAAGGGTGGGGCAGAACCCTGTTTATAGATTATAAGAATATATAATTATATAATATAAATTATAAAAATTTAGCCAGTAGAAAACAATACAAATTTATTATTGTTTCTATCTACATTTTGTTTAGTGTCTCCCAGTTCGGGACATAGGCTATTCTGTAACTCTTACAAGGCCTAGAAGCTAGCCCCCATCCCCCAAGCCCTTAACCCGAGAGCGGCATGCTATTGGTAGTTCAAACCCTCCCGCCAAACGACGATATTAGGCTTCATTCCCGCCTAAAATTGTATTTTTACGATAAATATCGTTATTACTTATTCATATGTGCCTACTTTATATTCAATATGAAGATATTAACATGTAACAGTAATAAAACAAGTGGGAATAGTATTTGGGGGGTGAAAAAGACGAATTATTGCCGACCCTCCACTCATGAGGTGAGAGGCGAACCAGACTGAGGCCTCAAGGCAGACTAAGCCTCAGTCTTACTTTATTTTTCTCCCCATGCACTCGATATGCGCAGTAGAACACCTTGGAACCAAGTTGAGGATATTGGCGCGATATATAAACCAATAAACAAGGGAATAAGAGAAAAATAGGTGATAATTGAAGGGGGTAAGGAGGGGGTTTTGACAGATGTGGAGGAGTGATAGAAGGTATGGAGGGGAATTATCTCACTTAATCACATATTCCTTTATTTTAAGTGCTACTGAGGCCTTTTAACAGTTTTTTTTCAGGCCTTCGATCTTAAGATGTTCGTTGCCTTTCACCACCAAAACATCTTAAGAGTCTCCTCGTTGTTCTCCGGTTAAGGAGAGCATCTGGTATAAATTCAGATTAGTTGGAATGTTTTTGTATTCCTGTCATTAAAAGTTGTTTGAAAGGTTTCCCATTAAAACACATCAATGGCCCCCTACACCCCTCCCCTCGGCAGGGGACCTGGGGTGGCCAAAATCCCAATTTTACAAACATGTTAACTCTTTTTCTATTACTAATAACTCTAGAACCATACATTTAATGTTGTTCAAATTTGAATTCGGTTTTAACATATAGTTCTTTAAATTGATGGAGCCATATTTTAGATTTAAATCTAGAATAATATTACACATTATAAATTGTTCATTGTGTGCATTGCAAATAGGAATTCCTATTTTCAATGCATACAATAAACAATATATAATGTGTAATTTTTGGTTATAATCTATAATATGGTTTCATTAAGTTAAAGAACTATATGTAAACTATACCCACTTCATATTTGAACACAATTGAATGTATGGTTCTGAAGTTATTAGTATTTGAATAAGGCTAAAACGCTCATAAAAAGGGGGTTTCGGCCCCACCACGACTCCCAGGGGGGGTGGGGGGGACATTGATGTGTTTTAATGGGAAAACTTCCAACAAACATCTTATTATTATGTTCCTTCTAACAACCAACTATACTCCTAAAATCGATTAATGAAATTTACAAACACATGTGGCAGTCTGTGGATTCGAACCCAGGATGCTCACACCGAAAATCAACACCTTATGCATCGCACCACGAAGACAGTTAAAGGATGGTGGACACTGCCTACGATTTATTATGCAACTTCGAATCCTGCATATCAATCTAAGCATGTACACACATCCCAACTGCAACTCACATAGGCTATACATATGTGAATGGAAAGAGCAATTAAAGGGCCTTAACCACTAGGAAGTCCTCTCGATAAATTACCCCAGAACCAATCTCAATTATTACTTTCCATTCACCAACCAACTATACTCCTAAAATCGATTAATGAAATTTACAAACACATGTGGCAGTCCGTGGATTCGAACCCAGGATGCTCACACCGAAAATCAACACCTTATGCATCGCACCACGAAGACAGTTAAAGGATGGTGGACACTGCCTACGATTTATTATGCAACTTCGAATCCTGCATATCAATCTAAGCATGTACACACATCCCAACTGCAACTCACATAGGCTATACATATGTGAATGGAAAGAGCAATTAAAGGGGCCTTAACCACTAGGGAAGTCCTCTCGATAAATTACCCCTCAACCAATATCAATTATTATGTTCCTTCCAACAACCAACTATACTCCTAAAATCGATTAATTAAATTTACAAACACATGTGGCAGTCCGTGGATTCGAACCCAGGATGCTCACACCGAAAATCAACACCTTATGCATCGCACCACGAAGACAGTTAAAGGATGGTGGACACTGCCTACGATTTATTATGCAACTTCGAATCCTGCATATCAATCTAAGCATGTACACACATCCCAACTGCACCTCACGTAGGCTATACATATGTGAATGGAAAGAGCAATTAATGGACAATTAAGAGCAATTAATGACAGGAATACAAATCATTCCAACTAATATGAATGTATACCCTTAAATAAAATTGATAGACCATGGCTAGAATGTGGATGGTCACTATGGTCCAAATCCATCCATCAATAGCGTGTGGATGGTCACTATGGTCCAGATCCATCCATCAATAGTGTGTGGATGGTTACTATGGTCCAAATCCATCCATCAATAGCGTGTGGATGGTTACTATGGTCCAGATCCATCCATCAATAGTGTGTGGATGGTTACTATGGTCCAAATCCATCCATCAATAGTGTGTGGATGGTCACTATGGTCCAGATCCATCCATCAATAGTGTGTGGATGGTAATTATGGTCCACATCCATCCATCAATAGTGTGTGGATGGTTACTATGATCCAGATCCATCCATCAATAGTGTGTGGATGGTTACTATGGTCCACATCCATCCATCAATAGTGTGTGGATGGTTACTATAGTCCAGGTCTATCCATCAATAGTGTGTGGATGGTTACTATGGTCCACATCCATCCATCAATAGTGTGTGGATGGTTAATATGGTCCACATCCATCCATCAATAGTGTGTGGATGGTTACTATAGTCCAGGTCTATCCATCAATAGTGTGTGGATGGTTAATGTGGTCCACATCCATCCATCAATAGTGTGTGGATGGTTACTATGGTCCACATCCATCCATCAATAGTGTGGATGGTTACTATAGTCCAGGTTATCCATCAATAGTGTGTGGATGGTTACTATGGTCCACATCCATCCATCAATAGTGTGTGGATGGTTACTATAGTCCAGGTCTATCCATCAATAGTGTATGGATGGTTAATATGGTCCACATCCATCCATCAATAGTGTGTGGATGGTTAATATGGTCCACATCTATCCATCAATAGTGTGTGGATGGTTACTATGATCCACATCCATCCATCAATAGTGTGTGGATGGTTAATATGGTCCACATCCATCCATCAATAGTGTGTGGATGGTTACTATGATCCACAACCATCCATCAATAGTGTGTGGATGGTTACTATGGTCCACATCCATCCATCAATAGTGTGTGGATGGTTACTATGGTCCACATCCATCCATCAATAGTGTGTGGATGGTTACTATAGTCCAGGTCTATCCATCAATAGTGTGTGGATGGTTACTATGGTCCAGATCCATCCATCAATAGTGTGTGGATGGTTACTATAGTCCAGGTCTATCCATCAATGGTGTGTGGATGGTTAATATAGTCCACATCCATCCATCAATAGTGTGTGGATGGTTACTATGGTCTAGACCCATCCATCAATAGTGTGTGGATGGTTACTATGGGCCAGATCCATCCATCAATAGTGTGTGGATGGTTACAATAGTCCAGGTCTATCCATCAATAGTGTGTGGATGGTTAATATGGTCCACATCCATCCATCAATAGTGTGTGGATGGTTACTATAGTCCAGGTCTATCCATCAATAGTGTGTGGATGGTTACTATGATCCACATCCATCCATCAATAGTGTGTGAATGGTTACTATGGTCTAGACCCATCCATCAATAGTGTGTGGATGGTTACTATGGTCCACATCCATCCATCAATAGTGTGTGAATGGTTAATTGGTCTAGACTCATCCATCAATAGTGTGTGGATGGTTACTATGGGCCAGATCCATCCATCAATCCATCAAATCATACATAAAATGTCGGGCATGTGGCTTCGGTGAACGTCCCCTATTGCAGAGAGTTTTATATTTGTATTAATTTATATATATTTTGTTTTGTTTACCAATAATATATTCTGCAAGCATGTTACGCGTACTTGATAATAATCGTATTATAGAAAACTATCTGTCCACATCCTTTGAATTGTTTGCAGCCATCAGAAACGATATTTGCATCTACAAAACTATTTTGTGTAAACTCACTTCTTCTTACTACTTCCCTACAATTTGTGATGTGCACGCTGCATTGTTGCATCTCTCACTTTTCTACCGTAAATGCAAAAATCAGCGTTTCTTTTTCTTTTTCAGAGATTTATCAGTGTATGCCTTCTCCCTTTGCGGAAATTAGGTGCCACCCGCCTTACAACATAATAAATTATTCCCATCCCTCTCTCTAACCCAAAACCCAAGAGTGAACCGATTTTCGCAGGCTATCTTTCACTTAAAACATGCACTCTGAAACTTTCCCCTTAGTCATCTTTCCCTCACTCTATGACTTAAACTGCTTGAAGCTCGGCATGATCAGACATTTTGACTGTAACATACTTTGAATTTGGCTACCTAACACTTGTCTATTTTGGGTTGGATGGAGACTACATTTTGTCTCCCTCATACACATAGACAAAACAGATATAAAACTGTCCTTAAAGTTCAAAGTTAACAGACTTCAGATTTAGCTGCTCTGCCACTATTGATCTTATTTGTTAACTCCGGTAACGAAGTTGGACGGAGGATATGTTTTGTCTCCGTTTGTCTACCTGTCCATGTTTGTCTGTAAACAAGATATATCTCAAAGTTATTAACCGATATTCACGAAATTTGGTGGGCAGTTACGATGTGCGCCAAGGAAACGATCCAAAAACATTAAAAACAATTGGTGAGCAAATAGTATATGTGCCAAGGAAGACGTGATTACATTTAAGCGATCAGGATCATATCCAGGAACCCAAATCCAAAAGAAAATGTATGCCTATGATATTAATGGTAAAGAAACAGCCAGCATAGGCAGAGGTATGTGCTCTACAGAGTGCCTCTCTGGTTCATGTTGGAATTCCCTGACTTTGATAATACAGAACACTGTAAAACAATATGGGTATGGAAGGGGTAATTAATGTATCCATAATAAGATACCCTTTTAAAATTATATTGGTATTAATAAACCCATCTACTTTACAAATGGAAACGTAAAGCACCATTAATATAGCCAATGGTCTTAACCTTTATCATAATGTTTTGTATAACAATTGTTTTTGAGAGTGCCTGTGTCATCCGGTAGTTTGTCTCACTTATCAACTAGAGAGAGACGGGGTATATATATATATATATACTCCATTTTGGTACCTCAATTATCACAGAACAAGGATATATTTTGTTTGATTATGTAGAATGTATCAATAAAGACCAAACTACTGTATTTATCCTGTACCGATATTCCCAAATGTTTTTTATGGTAATGGAGATACTTAAGTGTAAACAAACAAACATATAACCAACGGTACCAAGATGGCGAAGGTTGGCCGATCTCTGTTACTATAGGGTCTCTAGCTCCAACCAACCCATACTATATATTATATATACCAAGGGTACCAAGATGGTGAAGGTTGGCCGATCTCTGTTACTATAGGGTCTCTAGCCCCAACCAACCCATACTATTATATATACCAAGGGTACCAAGATGGTGAAGGTGGGCCGATCTCTGTTACTATAGGGTCTCTAACCCCAACAAACCCATACTATTATAATCCAAGGGTACCAAGATGGTGAAGGGTGCCGATGTCTGTTACTATAGGGTCTCTAGCCCCAACCAACCCATACTATTATATATACCAAGGGTACCAAGATGGTGAAGGTTGGCCGATCTCTGTTACTATAGGGTCTCTAGCCCCAACCAACCCATACTATTATATATACCAAGGATACCAAGATGGTGAAGGTTGGCCGATCTCTGTTACTATAGGGTCTCTAGCCCCAACCAACCCATACTATTATATATACCAAGGGTACCAAGATGGTGAAGGTTGGCCGATCTCTGTTACTATAGGGTCTCTAGCCCCAACCAACCCATACTATTATATATACCAAGGATACCAAGATGGTGAAGGTTGGCCGATCTCTGTTACTATAGGGTCTCTAGCCCCAACCAACCCATACTATTATATATACCAAGGATACCAAGATGGTGAAGGTTGGCCGATCTCTGTTACTATAGGGTCTCTAGCCCCAACCAACCCATACTATTATATATACCAAGGGTACCAAGATGGTGAAGGTTGGCCGATCTCTGTTACTATAGGGTCTCTAGCCCCAACCAACCCATACTATTATATATACCAAGGATACCAAGATGGTGAAGGTTGGCCGATCTCTGTTACTATAGGGTCTCTAGCCCCAACCAACCCATACTATTATATATACCAAGGGTACCAAGATGGTGAAGGTTGGCCGATCTCTGTTACTATAGGGTCTCTAGCCCCAACCAACCCATACTATTATATATACCAAGGATACCAAGATGGTGAAGGTTGGCCGATCTCTGTTACTATAGGGTCTCTAGCCCCAACCAACCCATACTATTATATATACCAAGGGTACCAAGATGGTGAAGGTTGGCCGATCTCTGTTACTATAGGGTCTCTAGCCCCAACCAACCCATACTATTATATATACCAAGGGTACCAAGATGGTGAAGGTTGGCCGATCTCTGTTACTATAGGGTCTCTAGCCCCAACCAACCCATACTATTATATATACCAAGGGTACCAAGATGGTGAAGGTTGGCCGATCTCTGTTACTATAGGGTCTCTAGCCCCAACCAACCCATACTATTATATATACCAAGGGTACCAAGATGGCGAAGGTTGGCCGATCTCTGTTACTATAGGGTCTCTAGCCCCAACCAACCCATGCTATTATATATACCAAGGGTACCAAGATGGCGAAGGTTGGCCGATCTCTGTTACTATAGGGTCTTTAGCCCCAACCAACCCATGCTATTATATATACCAAGGGTACCAAGATGGTGAAGGTTGGCCGATCTCTGTTACTATAGGGTCTCTAGCCCCAACCAACCCATGCTATTATATATACCAAGGGTACCAAGATGGTGAAGGTTGGCCGATGTCTGTTACTATAGGGTCTCTAGCCTCAACCAACCCATACTATTATATATACCAAGGGTACCAAGATGGTGAAGGTTGGCCGATCTCTGTTACTATAGGGTCTCTAGCCCCAAGCAACCCATACTATTATATACCAAGGGTACCAAGATGGTGAAGGTTGGCCGATCTCTGTTACTATAGGGTCTCTAGCCCCAAGCAACCCATACTATTATATATACCAAGGGTACCAAGATGGTGAAGGTTGGCCGATCTCTGTTACTATAGGGTCTCTAGCCCCAAGCAACCCATACTATTATATATACCAAGGGTACCAAGATGGTGTAGGTTGGCCGATTTCTGTTACTATAGGGTCTCTAGTCCCAACCAACCCATACTATTATATAATTATACCAAGGGTACCAAGATGGTGAAGGTTGACCGATCTCTGTTACTATAGGGTCTCTAGCCCCAACCAACCCATACTATTATATATACCAAGAGTACCAAGATGGTGAAGGTTGGCCGATCTCTGTTACTATAGGGTCTCTAGCCCCAACCAACCCATACTATTATATATACCAAGGGTACCAAGATGGTGAAGGTTGGCCGATCTCTGTTACTATAGGGTCTCTAGCCCCAACCAACCCATACTATTATATATACCAAGGGTACCAAGATGGTGAAGGTTGACCGATCTCTGTTACTATAGGGTCTCTAGCCCCAACCAACCCATACTATTATATACCAAGAGTACCAAGATGGTGAAGGTTGACCGATCTCAGTTACTATAGGGTCTCAAGTCCCTACCAACCCATACTATTTTTGTATATTTATTTAAATACTTATAAAACATTATTTTTTTGTTTCCTCCCTACACTTCCATCAAGCTTAAATAGAATACCCCCATATGAAATTCATGTGTGCCTTCTTTCGTAGATAAATGCCCAGGCTGAAGGTTGCTAGCAAGCTTGATATCGCTCAGCAGGAAAAAGGCCACATCTATATGCCACAAGAGGTCTTAACATCATCAAGATTATGGGGCAAACATCTTAAAATTTCAAAATTAATAGGGCTAAACATGAGAGGGAAGTGGGTCAAATATACTAGCCCTTATCTGAACCACTAATGACTTTAGTTCTCAACCAGTGTTAACTCAGCCAGGACCAATTAGACCAGTTAAACTCTTAAGTCGTGACCTAAAGCCGGTATCACATGAGAACTTTTTCCCTCACATTTATCCTCAACACTGGTCTGGTAGCTTATGAGGTCAACATTTAATATATTTTGGTAACCTAAATTTATCTGTTATCAGTCTAGTTTCCGATACCTGTGTAAATTATACCCAACATGTTGCCAGACAAATGTTGATCATCGAATGTTGACTATAAAAGCTCTAGAGTGATACCAGCTTAAGTTAGCCTAAACTTAGCTAACCTAGCAGTACTGGTTGAGAACTACTGCTTGAAATACTCACTCTGTACACAGTTTTATATTTGTAAAACAATTGATTAACGTTTTAAGTATTTTTGTTTCAACGGTATTCTGTACTTCATAATAGTGAATCACAGAAGTTAGTTGTGTATGGCTTTCATTTGTAGTCAACAAATAGGGTGGTCGGGGGCCGGGGGAGTGCTGGAGCGACCTTGGTGACCCTGGTCTCTGGGTCTTCTCCTGGGTGACCTGGATGTGTGTGAGTTTGTGCTTTTTATCTGTGTTTATTTGTTGTTTTATGTTGTTTTTGTGTTTTCCCTGTTCTTGCTCTGTCTTGAGTCGGCTACCCCCAAAATGGGGATTGGGCCTGAGCATATAGATAGATAGATAGATAGATATAGGGAATTGCAAGGTTTATTAGTACAGAATATGGTATTAACCCTTTCGCTGCGGGTGACGTTCTGGAATGTTTTGGCAAGTTACAGCAATTTCCAGGCTTTAAAATCCTGTAAAAAACGTAAAAATCGAGTGACAGTGGGCAGGAGCGTGAGGGGCCCACCTCCGACCCTCAGAGCACCGAGCAGCTCACTGAGCTAGGCTGTGTCTCGCGCGGGTCTCTCTCTGTCTCTCTCATAAGTGCAGCCAAGCGAGCGAGTGTTACATAATAGCGGGGTTCCCGCGTTTCACTGGGATCACTGCGGGTGAACCAGACCACGTATACGGTCCGTTCTGGTGTCATTTTGAAGCTATTTTCGCCTAGTTTTTGACAGAATACACTTAATTTAATGCAGATGCTTGATTTATCATTCAGGAGTGCCTGAATATGCCCTAAATAGCCCAAACAAGGCCGCAGTCAAAGGGTTAAATGTGTAGTTTCAGAATCACTAGTATACAATGTTTGAAAATGTGAAGACTCACAAATGTAATAATATTTTAGGATAAATAATACCCATATGTATTGCAGATACAAGGCTTTATTAAGAGCAAACAAAAAGAAGAACAAAAGCAGGAATTATGGCAGTAAACATGATAGTAATATAATGCAGACATATCGTACAACGACTGTCTGTCTTTATTTAAGGTTATTTAATTATCCGAGGAAGCTTTCATTGTTGGAATGGTAACTGTTTTAGACTGTCATATACATGGGAACAGGTTTTTGTATTTAGAATCATATATCAATTAAATGGTAACTATTTTACTACTCATATTGTAATATTCATAAACTGCCTTAAAGTTTACTTTCTTTCACTGAATAAATGTGTCAGCAATAGTAAATAATAATTGTCGGCATAGTATTTATAAGTAACATTGATATACACTTTAACCTATAACTCCATATGGATTGCCCAAACCTCAACTAAATAGCAATTACTGTGTAATACAAACACAAATTGTCAGGTTCCTCTCCTATGTCTTTAGTTATGTTTATATTAATTTAGTTTAAATAGTCGGAATTACTAAAACTTTATCTAAGATTCAACTCAAAATGTTGCTTTAACCCATAACTGTCGGGGCGCAACATAAGTCGAGTATAATAAATCTGGACTATCTGGCAGCGCTCGACATAGGTCGTGTGGCAATTTCAGCACGTAATGTTGCTGAGAGAGAGAGACAAGAGGTGGCAGGAGAGTAGCGAGCGTATGACTGCTCCAGACCACCGCGGCGAACCTACTGACACGAATCCCACCTCCTCCCTCCCTCTCTCACTCGCTATATACGGAATTGTATGGGGAAAGTGCCGAATTACATGCTTTTTGCACTCGCGTTGTGCGGTTGTTGCAAGAAAACTAGCCATCATAAAAGGATCGTTATGGTGTCATTGGAAAGCTCTGTTTATGCCCTTTCAGGGATAGATACTTGTTTTACGCTCTGGGTATTATTTAGGCATGAAAATGATCACGTAAACAGCCCTATTTTGGCTAAAAACACCCCGCTGGTGGCTACATATTATATACCGCCTAGGCCGCTCGTAAGGTGTTAAAAATCCAAAGATCAGTCCAGCTCAGTCAGGATTAGTAAAAGAAATGCGTGTTGTGTGGGTGAATAATAATATATGTTAGTTACCTACCCGAATTGTTGACTTTTATTGATGAAATTATTAATGTTTCTGTGTAATAGGAGAGTTGAGTGTGATGATCAGGTACAACCACGTGCAGTGGTAACTGGTAAATAATTTAAGTGAATCATTATGTTATTTTTATTTACTAATCTGAAGTACTGAGTCAATGTAACTTTTCAATTAATGTCGTGTTTCGTATACCAGCTTCTTCTGCAGACAACTGTACTGATCATCACACGGAGCAGTGACTAAGGCAAATTTTGATAATGGGCAGTATCTGTTCCAACTTGCACATCTACGAGGAAGTCTTCTACTTCCTCGTAGATGTGCTCTTCTTCGTTGGCCTGGGGTTCCAGGACGCTGGCTGCATGGATGTCATCGTAATGTTGTTCGATAATCCAAACAGGGTTACGGATGGTGATTGGGACTGGCCCCGTATGCTGGATGGGCTCCAATAACTATCCTTCGGGTTGATGTGAAGCCACAGACGCACTCGGACCAGGCTCGTTTCTGTTCTCTACAAATGAGCAAACAAGAATATTTTAATATTAAATCACGCCATGAAATTAACTTACAAACAGTCATTCACTTGAGTAATAACCTCCAATGCGAAATATAATATAATTTTAATGACAAATAGTTAGTATCATACACATTTAACCCATTGAGGATACGACACATTTTAGCAGAATATTCTGGCTATCAGTAGACTGTTTTAAATAGCTTGGGAAGGATATGTGGCAAGTAAATGGGTAAAGGCTATCTCAATTAACCTTCTGACTTTCATAGACCCTTCCTATTCTAAATAAAATCGTCTAAAATTAGCTAAAACACAGAAAAGCAGTGCATCCTTGATCCTAAGTCGGTTAAACCAACAGTTAATTCATAAACCATAATATTCATCCTTGGATGAATAATTTTGTCTAAAACAAATTTAAATGGTGGGTGATGCATAATAATATTGGTGAGTGTGTGTGGCCTATATATATATATATATATATATATACATACAAAACTCTCTCTCTCTCTCTCTCTATATATATATATATATTCAGACATACGGAGCCCTGTATGTTTATTTAAGAGTTAGAATTAAGAGTTGAAGGAGTGCCAAACTACCCAGGCGGCGAAGCAGACCAGCGAGCGAACCAGCGAGTGGGAAACCAGCTCGTTCTCATACCAGCAAACAAGCCTTCACACCTGCGTGCGTCATAGGGGACCCTGCAAACTACTTCGATGACCCGACGCTATGACGGATGATCGACGCCATGACGGATGATCGACGCCAGGAGACTCCATTGCACCACGCACCTCTTACGCAACTAGAGGAGCTGTGATTGGGGCGTGCACCCCCCCCCCCGCCTCCTTATTCGTTCCTACGTTCCTACACCATCATTGCATAGTATATAAGACCCGAGTAGTGGGCATTCAAATCAGTATCATTTGGAGTTGGGAAGGTGAACTTGCAGCTGGAGGAAGACGGGGTGAAGTATTATAATGGGATTGTGACTGTCAGTCAGATTATATAAGTGTGTGTTAAGTGTGTTCGGTGTAAACTTCACATTATGTTAGACACATTATGTTAGAAGCATTGCTAAAAATGCCTCTAAAAAACTGGGACTCCTGTACAGAGTTCGAGAATTCTTCACTGACGAGCAGTTGGCCGTAATATATAAAAGTCATGTGCGTTCTCAGATGGATTACTGTTCACCTCTGTGGGGTGGAAGTGGAGTGGTTGCATTGAGGCAGTTGGACAAAATTCAAAATAATGCTATTAGATTAATCAATAACCCTGCAATCACACAGGACCTTCCTACATTATCCATACGAAGAAACGTTGCATCCCTTGCATTATTCTACAGATATTTTCACAGCAATTGTTCCGAGGAACTTGCATCAATTGTGCCGCCTCTCCACATGTTTCCCCGTAGAACTAGGGCAGCTGAGAGCACCCATGAATTTACACTTTCTCCTCCACAATGCAGAACTTCTGCATATCAGAATTCATTTATCCCCAGAGCTACTACTCTTTGGAATTCACCTCCCTCGAATTGCTTTCCACAAACTTACAATCTACAAATGTTTAAATCCAGTTGTTACAAACATTTTATGAATGGAGGATGCCTTTAGGCACATGGACCTTTTTGTTTTATCTGTGTGTTTCCTTCCTCCGTTCATTGTCTCTTAAAAAAAACAAAAAACAAAAAAACACTTACGTTATGTTGGTTAGTGAGATATGTGATTGGGAAGAATTAACGTTAATGCTACTATTATGTACTTAACTATTTTAGTTGACTAACTTGTGGACCAAAGCAACTCTTCAAGTAATTGGGTTATGATAAAAGTAATACTATTGTTTTATATTAATACTTACGAGTTCTTTCATTTGCTTACATTGCTGGTAAGAACAAGAACGGTGATACTATTGTCTCTTATTAGTAATATCGCCTTAGACTAACATGGCTGTTTTAATGTTACTTCCAGTGATTTCCAAGCTGAAGAAAATTCTTTTAGCTTCAAAATATTATTTTTGCTTTTCATATTATTTGAGTGAGACCTGAATCGAATCTATGAAGCGATCCTGTAACTTAATTTACTCATAATCAAACCTCAATGTTACTTGGTTAAGAAATACATTTATCTAATTATTAAATATATATCTAACTTTTTATGTGACTTTGATATTAATCCTGATAATAATAATATAATATTATTAACGTACAACAAGAACCAAGAATAATAACTACATTAAATTAAAAGGACATGATATAAGAAAACGATCTATTAATTTCAAAAAGGTTAAGAGACAGAAATATTCTTACTTTAATATTTATCTTTCAAGACTTTTTATAGAATTAATAGTCCTTCTTTAGATATAACTTATTCGGTTCATAACCATAGCCTACTAAGCTTCGGTTAAATAATAATTTCTTATAAATACTACATGACTTTAATTAGTTTCAGTATTTTTCAATAATTAAAGAGTATCAGTCAATAAAGGATACCAAGTCCTAAGATCCAAAAGGAAAGGAAGCAACATCAGAAAAATAATTTTATTAGATTTTACTTTTGTTTTGCCTTCAGCTGACTGATACCTTAATATATATCTCTGTGCTATCTAGATACATCAAGTTAACCACTTGAAGATCAAGATACGTAACAGAAGAGTGGCGACCTCGCCAGGATTCGTTTCATACAGTTTCACTCAGTTTTATTACCGTTTCACTACTTTAACCCTTAAAAAGCGGCTCACCACATAAGTCGTTTTTAATAAAGCTGGACTATGTGGCGGCGCTCGACATAGGTCGAGTGGCAATTTCAGCACGTAATGTTGCTGAGAGAGAGAGACAAGTGGTGGCAGGAGACTAGCGAGCGTATGACTGCTCCAGACCACCGCGGCGAACCTACTGACACGAATCTCAGCTCCCTCCTCCCTCTCTCACTCGCTATATACGGAATTGTATCGGGAAAGTGGCTAATTACCTGCTTTTTGCACTCGCGTTGCACGGTTATTGCAAGAAAACTAGCCATCATAAAAGGATCGTTATGGTGTCATTCGAAAGCTCTGTTTATGCCCTTTCAGGGATAGATACTTGTTTTACGTTCTGGGTCTTATTTAGGCATGAAAATGATCACGTAAACAGCCCTATTTTGGCTAAAAACACCCCGCTGGGCGGTACATATAAATAAACCGCATAGGACGCTAAAGAAGGGTTAAAATCAAATATTAATCATGACTCATCTAATTAATGACGAAGAAGCTTGAGTTTTCATAGAATCAGACCCCACAGCCCCTGATATTGACAGTCTGTCAAAATCCGAACTGAAAGTGCTTACCTCACATCTCCAGTTAACTGTCTCAAACATGTCCAAAGTAGAGGTGGCTCAGACCATAAAAACCCACCTGTTCCCTGTAGAAGGCGAGGAGGGTGACGGAGCAGTTGGTGGGATCTCGGGTAAACCTAGCCAACTTGATGAACAATTGCCACCTGGTTTTACTGTTGATCAATTATTCGAACTAGAACAAGCCAGACTAAAGATAGAACTAGCCAGAATAAATACCGAAGAAGCCAGAATAAAAGCCAGCGCAACGACCGAACAATGTGAATATCAATATCGTACGGCTCAACTATATGTCAATACAAATGCTCCCTTAACCCGGCAAGCACGATAGGCCTCACGGAAGGCTTCCTATAGGGAACGCGATAGGCCTCACGGAAGCATGACCATAAAAAAAGCCTTCTAAAAAAAAAATGGGCCTATCAAAACAAAGGATTTTGTCTCTAGGTGAGATAATTCCCCTCTAGTACTCATCCATGTGTTTTTCACCCCTCCACCTCCCCTCCTTCCCCTCCTTATTTCCCCCTCCCCCCCCCTCCTCAATTATCACCTATTTTTCCTCTTATTATCATAATTTTTCGGTTATTTTTCTCTCCCGCGATAATGTAGCACAAGTGGGTTGCATAAAAGATCATTATGCAACACCCAGACACCGGCACACACCGCCCCGCTCGTCTCAGTTGACTCCCAGACAGCGAGAGGGGAGGGCTGCCTGTGGCTCTCTCTCGCCTGAGATTATGACCGGGTGGCCAATATCTTCGTTTTTCACCACCCAAATGCTTTCCCCACTTATTTTAGCACTCTTGAAGGTTCATATATACATCATATATGTAAAATAAAAGCATACCGAAAACAAATAATGCTTTATATTGTAAATATTACGAATTCTGTCAGAATCCAGGGCTAGAAATGCACAAATAACTACCCTAGCACCTAGGTCTATATCGCGCTTGTCAGGTTAATTGCTCCCCCTTTGGGATTAACTATGACCAGTGTCATTCCACCCTTCACTGAGGATAATGTGCAGGATTTCTTTGTTTTGTTTGAGGAAGTTGCTGGAGGTGTGAAGTGGACAAGAGATCAATGGCCTTTTATGTTACAAATCGTTTTGACAAGGCAGGCTCGAGCCACGTATTTGTCAGAAGTAGCAGAGGTTAGGCAGGATTATGACAATCTCAAAGAAGCTATCCTTAAAACCTATCAATTACAGCCTGAGGCTTACAGGCAATCTTTCCGTAAAAACCAGAAGAAAGTAGAAGAAACCCATAAGGTATTTGCCAGGACCATGACTAAAACTTTCAATCATTGGGTCAAGAGTAAGAAAGTCACAAGCTACAACGATCTGAAGGAGTTGGTCCTGTTAGAAAATTTCCTATGGAAAATTGATTCTTCTGTAGCCTATCATTTAAGGGGGAAAAAGGTAGATTGTCTTGCCGACGCCGCTGACATGGCTGACACATACGTGCTCAACAACAAATTTCGTGGAAAGAAGCCCTACGATAATTCTAGTTCTAATTTTAAGTATCCCAATCACAAATCTGACAGACCAGTTACAAGCCTGTAACGTCTTCCCCAGCTAGCCAAAATAGAATTGTTCCCCCAACTAAAAATGCGACTCAGGGCAATGGTAACAGAGGTGGGGCCCAAAGTAATAGTAATGCTCAAAGAGGGAACGTTCCCGTATCCCCTAAAGTATGTACTTTTTGTGGCAAGAGAGGCCACCTAGCTTATCACTGCTGGGCCAAGGAGAGAACCGAGAGATCGGGGCAGACATTTGCCGCCGTATCTTAACCCGTTGAGCCCCGGCTAGTTATAATATTTTGTTCACCCCAGTCCCAAGCCATTTTCACTTATTTTTTTTGTTTGCTAGAATGGAAGACAAGGATGAGAAATGAAAAAAAAACAAAAAAAAATCACCTCTGACATTTTTTTTTTGGGGGGGGGGGGGGGGGGGTGGGGGGGGGAGCTTCAAAAAAATTTGTTGAGCCAAAATGGAAGAGAATGGTGAGAAATGAACACACAAATAAAAAAAAAACTCATTTCGGTCATTTGGGGGGCGGGGGGGGGGGTTTCAATAGTTCGTCTCCCCCGCATGACCACCCGCCCGGGAGCACTAGGGTAAAAACTGAGTATGGCATTGTACGGCATACATCCTAAGGAGTATCTCACATAAATCTCAAGCCTCTAGCTCCTATACGACCGGAGTAATGAAGGTTCAAAGTGGCGGTAAACTAGGGGTGTAAACTATCCCCACTAAGCCCACCACCACCAGCCGCGCGGCTGTCTCGGCCCGCTCACACCTACTGGCCCGGCTCCCCCACACACTACGGTACCGGCCCCTCCTATTCTCCCACCATTTCCTACCTTACGAGCCACGTAAGTGTTTTTTATATGTCGGACGCACGTGATGCGTCGCTGGGAGTTGGTGATCAAAGACTGCCGACGCAACACGTGCGACGCTGGGTCTCAACGGGTTAATCTCCATATATGCCTTTAATGCAGGACTCCCGACAGAAGGAGTACCTAGCACCAAAAGTTCCTTTAATGCAGGACTCCCGACAGAAGGAGTACCTAGCACCAAAAGTTCCTTTAACCTGACAAGCGCGATATAGACCTACTGTAGGTGCTAGGGTAGTTATTTGTGCATTTCTAGCCCTGGATTCTGACAGAATTCGTTATATTTACAATATAAACCATTATTTGTTTTCGGTATGCTTTTATTTTACATATATGATGTATATATGAACCTTCAAGAGTGCTAAAATAAGTGGGAAAAGCATTTGGGTGGTGAAAAACGAAGATATTGGCCACCCGGTCATAATCTCAGGCGAGAGAGAGAGACACAGGCAGCCCTCCCCTCTCGCTGTCTGGGAGTCAACTGAGACGAGCGGGGCGGTGTGTGCCGGTGTCTGGGTGTTGCATAACGATCTTTTATGCAACCCACTTGTGCTACATTATCGCGGGAGAGAAAAATAACCGATAAATGATGATAATAAGTGGATAAATAGGTGATAATTGAGGAGGGGGGAGGGGGAAAAAGGGGGGGGAAGGGGGGGAGGGGGAGGGGTGAGAAACACATGGATGAGTACTAGAGGGGAATTATCTCACCTAGAGACAAAATCCTTTGTTTTGATAGGCCCTTTTTTTTTTTTGGAAGGCTTTTTTTATGGTCCTGCTTCCGTGAGGCCTATCGCGTTCCCTATAGGAAGCCTTCCGTGAGGCCTATCGCGCTTGCCGGGTTAATACAGGACTCCCGACCTAGCAGCTAACGTAATGCATCTAGACAGGGGTGTAGTAGCATGTGTGGTGCAACCCACTAGGGTTAAGCCAATAATAATTTCACCATCAGTGCAGAACAGTTACCATCCCTTTATTTCATCTGGCAACGTGAGATTAAATGGTTGTATGCATGAGGTAAAAATTCTGAGAGACACAGGTTCTACTAGCACCCTCATGGTGAATCCTTACACTGAGTGCCCACCTGGCGAACCAGTTGTAATGAGAGGTGCTGGAGGCCAATTTTATGCATACTTGGTAGAAGGCGAAATTGAATGTGAGTTACTACAGGGTGAGGCCACCATAGCTTTGTGTAGGTCCCAAGATATCCCTGTGCCCGGGGTAACACTCCTTTTGGGGAATGATGTAGCAGGTGAGAAGGTCCGACCAGACCCCATTTTGTCACTTTCCCCTGTTAACGAGCCACTAACCGGTGAGCTCGAAAAGGAGATGCCAACAGTTTTCCCTGTGTGTGCTGTCACACGTTCAATGTCTCAAGTAGCAGTTCCCTCAGACAGAAATGTACCGAATGTAAGAGTTGATGAAAGGGATGATGAGAGTGTGAATGACGCTCCAACTGTGCCTGATGATGTGACTGAGGTGGATTTATCTGACACCTTTATGGCTCATCTTGACCCTAACGATGACCATGAAACCCCTCCAAAATGTCTTAGTGGCCTGGTAGAGCTACAGAAAGATGATAGAGAATGCAAGGAGTTAGCTGCCAGGGCCGTGAGTGAAGAGGAATGTGAGAAGGAGGGTGGTGAATGTTTCTACCTCAAAGGAGGAGTATTGTGGGGTAGATGGAGACAGCCACACAAACCAATCGATGACGGGGCCTGGGACATCCATCAAGTAGTAGTCCCCAAACCTTGTCGTAGAGATATCCTGGAAATGGCACATTGTATACCATTGGTAGGACACCTAGGTGTGAGAAAAACTCTAGACAGAATCAGAGCCCACTTTCACTGGCCAGGAATGCGTGCAGATGTAGTGGAGTTTTGTAGAGTGTGTCACACTTGCCAGATGACAGGAAAACCCAATCAGAAGGTGCCTGTACATCCTCTGGTGCCCTTGCCCGTCTTCGAGAATCCTTTTACTCGGGTGGTAGTGGACATTGTAGGCCCATTGCCTAAGACTTCCCAAGGTAACAATTATTTATTAACTATTATGGACATGGCAACTCGCTACCCAGAGGCTATACCCTTAAGGACTACCTCTGCTCCAACTGTTATCAAGGAACTGCTCAAATTCTTCACCAGAATGGGTTTCCCCCATGAGGTGCAAAGTGATCAAGGAACTAATTTTACCTCTTACATTTTCCAGCAGTCCCTGAAGGAGTTGGGTATCGAGCATGTTAAGTCTAGCACCTACCACCCAGAGAGTCAAGGGGTTCTCGAACGATATCATCAGACATTAAAAGGAACGTTGCGTAAATATTGTACAGAGACCGGAGTTGAGTGGGATAAGGGGGTACCTTTTCTTTTATTTGCTACTCATGAGGTTCCAACTGAATCCCTGGGTTTTTCCCCTAATGAGCTAGTTTTCGGTCACCAGGTAAGAGGTCCTTTGCAACTATTGTAGGATAGCCTAGTTGGCCAGGAGGGGAACCAAAACCTCCTCAAGTATGTTTCAGATTTCAAAACCCGGATGAGATCCTCATGTGAGTTTGCCGCTCAAAACTTGACAGTGGGTAAAAGCTCCATGAAAAACTGGTATGACAGAAAAGCCTGTGAGAGGGAGTTTCAGCCCGGTGATGAGGTTTTGGTCCTGCTCCCCCTTTTTGGCCAACCTTTATCTGCCAAGTTCAGGGGCCAATATAAGATCATTCAGAGGGTGAGCATTACCGTTTATCTAGTAACTACCCCAGACAGGAGAAAGCCCACGCAAGTATTCCATATAAATATGTTGAAATCCTACCATAGGTCCCCTGATTCCTCTCCTCCAGATTCTCCCACTGTGGCAGTGAATGTCAGGACCTGTGGACAGTCTAGTGCGGACAAAGTCTTCAGTTCTCTTATTGACCCGCAACAGACTGTTCCAGAGCCTGAAGGTATCCATGCAGACTTTGACTTGTCATGTAGCCTATCCAACTTTCAGTATAACTCAGTAGCTTGGGGGGAATTACCATCTAAACTATGTCATCTTCCCTCTGATCAAGCGAACCAACTACTCTCTGTTTTATCTCAGTCTCCCAGTGTGTTCCATGATACTTCAGGGCTCACTTCTTTGGCCGTTGTGACGCTCCTGCATAGTAGCCACGTGCGGGCATGCGCGCGTGTCGGCTGCCCAGCCGTTTAGAAACCGGCTGGCGGAAGCCTGCGTCCGGCTTTTCCTTAGTATATATCCTACGACAATGTAACTAATGTCTGGGATATTCTTATGTTGTTTCACAGCTTGAAGCTGCCCTTATTCTTAACCAACGCATCTTAGTATATTTTATTCTCGATAGTTGATTTTTTCATTATAATATATAAGATGTAAGTCTAGTGAGAGTGGGAGGAGACGACCGGGAGAGAGAGACCGGCTGGGGGACGTTGCTTCGCGCGGTGAGTCTAGCTTGGGACGAGCCTGATGTTGCCAATTTGATCGCAACTTTAGGCTTAGTTTCGACTCACGCAAGGGGTAGAGGATTTTGACCGGCAACGGTGTTGAGTGTTGCTAAGCATGGGCTGTATTTCGCATGCCTAGGGTGGGGTCCAGACAGATTCAAGACTCAGAGCTCACCTCACTGTCGTACCCTTCGGACCCCCTTGATATCTATCCCTCTCAACCCCACTTAGAAACTTTCTCTCTTACTTTGTATACCTTACTTCCACTACTTCACCAATCTATTTAATTATCCCATCCCCTTGATAGACCTTATATCTATTATTGTATTATCGACGAGCTCTCAGATAACTAGATAGGATTTTGGGCCTTATGCAGAGATGTAATTGTTAATGAGACCTAGGAAGCTTTTTTGTTGTCTCATATTTGGTGGTTTCATGCTTGCTAGTGTGTTCTTGTGGCAGGTGAGCGGGGGCTAGACCGGAGGGGAGGCTTTTTGCGATCCTTTAAGTAAAGTCTGCTGGTGCGAGTCCTGGGGACCCGCACGACTTTACTAGGATACCCGTGGGAGTCTGGGGGCATTTTCTTGTCTGTGTCCCTGTGTGTCTAGTGTTGTGTTGTGTGAGGGCCCTTGCCTAGTCCACTCAGCACTGCGCTAGCACGTCTTGCTTTTGTTTTAGGGTCGCCAGGAGAGAGTCAGATACTTGGGATCTGAGTCTCTCAAGAGAGCACCCTTTTAATTAGAGTAATTTGGCGCACAGACTTGGGAACGTCCTAGGCTAGAGCAGGTGGCTCAGCCCGGGTATCCGAAGCCTATATCCTTCCGGCTAGACCTCTGCCACCTGGCAGATTAACAGCTAGGGGTTTATTATTTCTGCATGCTTGTTATTGTGCCACAGTTTACCGTCTTTGTGAGCATTGTGAGTCAGGGTGTGGCTTAGAGACTCTGTCCGAGCAGGCTTGCCTGACTAAGAGTGAGAAGCACACCTGTATGTGGTTATGTTGCGAGTTGCTGCCTTTATTTAATTATACCTATGCCATTATACACTGTATGGCCTATCACTAGTATTTATTCCTGCTTATGAGTTAAGAGTTCTCTAAATCCGTAACTTACTTTCTTTGCTAAGCATCAGATCCTACAGTAGCCGCATGCAGTTTAGAAACCTGCATCTTGTCTACCTGTACGATGTTTTGAGGACTGTTTGCTTTCACCTTCTTTCATGCAGGGGTGATTAGTTGTATTAATTAACGTAACGTTAAATGTACTTTCTTCTAGTTTGTTATTAAATTGTTTCTGCAATTTAATTCCGTCATCTATCTTTTCCTTGAAGCTTTAAGTCAACTTAATTGTGTGATCTTTTATATAGCCTGCTTGACTATCAGCAGTCTATAGTGCGTGTACCCTGTAACCGAGTCATAGGATACCTCGTTGTCCAGGCAGGACTCTTGACGGTTTAGGGTGGTTTGTTGCCTGGGTTTATAGATAAGGGTTGGATCTAGCGTTTTCCGTTGTTGCTTGTTGCCGCATACCTAGTCCAATAGAAAGAGCCCAGTGTTTATATATCCCAGGACGTAACACCGTGCACGACATCGACGTAGGGGATGCAACTCATATTAAACTATCCCCCTACCGTGTCTCGCCACAACGCAGGAGTATACTGCAGGTCGAGCTTGACTTTATGTTGTCAAACGAGCTGATCACAAGGGCCTTAAGCCAGTGGAGTAGTCCGGTCATACTTGTGCCAAAGCCAGATGGGAGCCATAGGTTATGTATGGACTATAGGCAAGTTAATGCTGTAACAAAGAACGATACCTACCCACTGCCACGGATCAAAGATTGCATTTACCAGGTTGGCCTCATACAGCAGTAAGTTTAACTTAATGAGAGGATTTTGGCAATTAGCTCTCCTTTGTAGCGAGGTAAATATCAAGCTTTAGTAGTGCGCTTTCAAGCCTTCAGCTGTGAGATGCCTTGCAGTTCGAATAACGCTCCAGCTTCGTTCCGGCTATGTTCTGATGTGGTACCTGGAGACGTTGCCTACTTTGGGTGATATCCTTATTATATTCTCATTATAATCTTGCTGTTGCCAATCTGGTGGTGAATCTATTTATGTCTTATGTTTAATATTATGTACTATACTCCTTAAACTCTTTTCTAGGGGGGAGGTCTGACATACGGAGTCCTGTATGTTTATTTAAGAGTTAGAATTAAGAGTTGAAGGAGTGCCAAACTACCCAGGTGGCGAAGCAGACCAGCGAGCGAACCAGCGAGTGGGAAACCAGCTCGTCCGCATACCAGCAAACAAGCATTCACACCTGCGTGCGTCATAGGGGACCCTGCAAACTACTTCGATGACCCGACGCTATGACGGATGATCGACGTCAGGAGACTCCATTGGACCACGCACCTCTTACGCAACTAAAGGAGCTGTGATTGTGGTGCGCACCACCCCCCGCCTCCTGATTCGTTCCTACACCATCATTGCATAGTATATAAGACCCGAGTAATGGGCATTCAAATCAGTCTCATTTGGAGTTGGGAAGGTGAACTTGCAGCTGGAGGAAGACGGGGTGAAGTATTATAATGGGATTGTGACTGTCAGTCATATTATATAAGTGTGTGTTATGTGTGTTCGGTGTAAACACTTACGTTATGTTGGTTAGTGAGATATGTGATTGGGAAGAATTAACGTTAACGCTACTATTATGTACTTAACTATTTTAGTTGACTAACTTGTGGACTAAAGCAACTCTTCAAGTAATTGGGTTATGATAAAAGTAATACTATTGTTTTATATTAATAATTACGAGTTCTTTCATCTGCTTACATTGCTGGTAAGAACAAGAACGGTGATACTATTATCTCTTATTAGTAATATCGCCTTAGACTAACATGGCTGTTTTAATGTTACCTCTAGTGATTTCCTAAGCTGAAGAAAATTCTTTTAGCTTCAAAATATTATTTTTGCTTTTCATATTATTTGAGTGAGACCTGAATCCAATCTATGAAGCGATCCTGTAACTTAATTTACTAATAATCGAACCTCAATGTTACGTGGTTAAGAAATACATTTATCTAATTATAAAATATATATCTAACTTTTTATGTGACTTTGATATTAATCCTGATAATAATAATATAATATTATTAACGTACAACAAGAACCAAGAATAATAACTACATTAAATTAAAAGGACATGATATAAGAAAACGATCTATTAATTTCAAAAAGGTTAAGAGACAGAAATATTCTTACTTTAATATTTATCTTTCAAGACTTTTTATAGAATTAATAGTCCTTCTTTAGATATAACTTATTCGGTTCATAACCATAGCCTACTAAGCTTCGGTTAAATAATAATTCCTTATAAATACTACATGACTTTAATTAGTTTCAGTATTTTTCCATAATTAAAAGTATCAGTCAAAAAAGGGTACCAAGTCCTAAGATCCAAAAGGAAAGAAAGCAACAACAGGAAATAATTTTATTAGATTTTACTTTTGTTTTGCCTTCAGCTGACTGATACCTTAATATATATCTCTGTGCTATCTAGATTCATCAAGTTAACCACTTGAGGATCAAGATACGTAACAATATATATATATATATTTTTATATACCGTATATATATATATATATATATATATAAATATATACGGTATATATATATATATATATATATATATATATATATATATATATATATATATATATATATATATATATGAAATTATAGGAAATAATTTAATAATAGAAAGTTGAGGGAGTGGTGGGAGGGTTGGGGGTACCATCAGAGGTGAATGGGAATGGTAGTGCACTTGTGGACGTATGTGTGGGGAGGAGGCTGTGGATAGCCAACACCTTCTTCCGACACAGAATGATCCACAGGTACACGTGGAAACGGATGTTGACGATGAAGGATAAGACAGTGGTGGAACGAAAGTCATTGATTGATTATGTATGTGTGGATGAACGAATGAAGAAATCTGTGATGGATGCTAGGGTGTATAGGGGTATTGGAGGGGGTCTGTCTGATCATTATGTAGTGGTAGCTAAGGTTAGGATACAAAAGAAGTGGGTGAGGAGAGTGGGAGGGAGGCGAGAGGAGGGTGGAATGGTGAGGAGGGGGGAGAGGTTGCAGGAGGAGGAAGTCAGGGAGGAGTACAGGAGAGCAGTGGAAAGACGACTAAGTGGGTTTGACCTGGAAGTTATGGAGGAAGTGGAGGAGATGAGCAAGGTGTTTAAGGATGAGATCTGTGCAGCATGTGAGGAGGTGTGTGGAGTGAGGAGAAGAGGGAGGGGAGTGAAAGGTACAGCATGGTGGACAGAAGAGGTAAGAATAGCTGTGGAAGAAAAGAAGAAAGCATATAGAGAGTGGTTGGGTAGTAGAGGGAATGAAGATTCCGAGAGACAGAAACGAGCGAGGAACGTGGAGAGTAAGAGGGTGGTGAAGAGAGTAGTGAAGGAAAGTAAGAGAAGAGTAGATGAGGAATTTGGAAGGAATCTGAGTGTAAAATGGAGGGAGAGTAAGAAACTGTTCTGGAAAGAAGTCAAGAAAGTTAGGGAAGGTAGCAAGGGAAACAGTAAGGGTGTGAAAGATAAGAATGGGAGAATGCTAGCCGAGAAGCAAGAGAGAGTCGAAAGATGGAGGGAGTACTTCAGTGAGTTGCTAAATGAAAGGAATGAAGAGCCAGCAAACATAGCTGGATATGGTATGGGAGGGAGAAGAAGAGAAGTAGTGGAGGAGGAGGTGGGGATCAGGAGGTCAGAAGTGTGGGAAGCCATGAAAAGAGTGAAGTTGGGGAAAGCACCAGGAACAGATGGAGTGTGTGGGGAAATGTTGAGGTATGGTGGTGAGATAGTGATAGAATGGGTATGGAAAATGTGCAAACTAGCATGGGAGAAGGGGAGTGCATCCGATAACTGGAAGACTGGCATAATAGTCCCCCTATATAAGGGCAAAGGGGAAAGAGGAGTGTGTGGTAACCACCGAGGAATATGTCTTCTAAGCGTAGTAGGGAAGGTATACAGTAGGGTAGTGATTGAGAGAGTGAGAGTGAGAACGGAGAAATGGATAGGCGACGAGCAGGGAGGTTTTAGGAAGGGAAGAGGATGTGTAGATCAGATTTTTACCCTGAATTGTGTTGTGGAGAAGTATCTGGAGAAGAAACAAAAGGTGTATGTTGCTTTATGGACTTGGAGAAGGCCTATGACAGAGTGGATAGAGAAGGTTTGTGGAAAGTACTTAGAATATACGGAGTAGAGGGCAAGTTGCTGAAAGCAGTGAAGAGCATGTATGAGGGTGCAAAGGCGGCAGTACGTGTGGAGAGTGAGCAGAGCGAGTTCTTTGACCTGAATGTTGGTTTGAAACAGGGGTGTGTGATGGCCCCGTGGTTGTTTACTGTATATATGGATGGAGTTATGAAAGAAATACTATCAAGAGCAGTGGATGTTGGTGTATCGCTGAAAAGGGAGGGAATTGAGTGGAAGCTACCTATACTGCTGTTTGCGGATGATACAGTTCTGATGAGTGATAATGAATGGGAGTTGCAGGGTCTGGTAAATGAGTTTGGAACAGTGTGCGAAAAACGGAATTTGAAGGTAAATACAAGGAAGAGCAAGGTTATGGTCTTTGAAAGGGGTGAAGTCACAGAGTGTGAGGTGAAGCTGAACGGTCAGGCTATGGAGATCGTCAACTCTTTTAAGTATCTGGGCAGTGTGTTGAGTAAAGATGGGACTATGGATGAAGAGGTGCGGGAGAGGGTACAACAGGGGAAGAGGGTTGTAGGAACGCTAAAAGCAGTAACAAGAAATAGGGTGGTCAGTATGGAAGTGAAGAAGTCCTTGCATGACAGTGTGGTAATCCCGACACTGACTTACGGAAGCGAAGCATGGACGTTGGTTTTGAGACTCAGACCAAGAGTGAGAGCAGTGGAAATGAATTACTTAAGGAGTGCGTGCGGAGTTACATGGAGGGATAGACAGACTAATGAGGAAGTAAGAAGGAGGTGTGGTGTGGAGGTAGATGTGCTGGAAAGTGTGAAATGGAACAACTTGAGATGGTTCGGCCATATGGAACGTATGGAAAGCGAGAGAATGACTAAGAGGGTGTACGAGAGCGAGGTGGAGGGACAGAGGGGGAGAGGTAGACCGAATATGAGGTGGAAGGATGGAGTGAGGAACTACATGAACGAAGGCGGTGCTGGTTGGGGGGAGGGGCGTCGACTGACTGGGGACAGAGGTGCATGGGGGCGGTTCGTTCGTGGCCACCCCTTCGGGGATCACGGCGTCAGGCAATAGATAGATAGATAGAAATTAACAAATACATGTGGCACTCCAAGGACTCGAACCTAGGATACTCACACAGAAATTCCGCGCATTTATGCATTACGGGAAGCTATACATTATTGGCCACACAGAGGGCTGCCTACTGCCTGCGGGGGTTATCAGGGAAATATTAGGGTAATATCGTTAAACATAATTTATTATCGTCAAGGATGATCTCCTCATTATATATTAGTCATCCTCACAGGAAACATAATCCCTCTTTCATCATGTTTTCCATTGGACTTTTTACCAAATACACCAGGTATGAAACCAATAGCCATTCCAGCAACTCCAAAACTCATGTAAGGAGGCCATAACACATCTATCTTCTGATCTCTCTATTATCTCTAACTGGGGCTTTGAAAACCATGTTACTTTCAATGCTGCCAAAACTCAATTTCTCCATCTGTCTACTCGTCGCCCCCTTTCAGAAAACTCTGACCTACTCTTCAAAAACATACAAGTTAAACCTTAATTTTCTCTGAATATTCTCGGAGTCTCTTTTTTTCTGATCTCTCTTGGAAAGATCATATTACCACGCTTGCTAAAACATCTTCCCAGAAGATGGGTGTACTTAACCGCTTCCGGGGGTTCTTTACCCCAGTGCAGCTTCTTGTTCTGTACAGGGGAACAGTGCGTACATGTATAGCGTTTGTTCACACTTGTGGGCAGGATCCTCTCACACAGCACTTCTAGACAAAGTAGAAAAGAAAGCCTTCCGTCTCATTAACTTACGTCCACTCACCAATTTTCTGCAGTCGCTCTTTCTTCGCCATAATGTTGCATCTTTCTCACTATTCTACCGCTATTACAATGATCAGCGTTCCTCAGAGCTCTCTCAGTGTATACCACTCCCTCTTCGTAAGTAGATCACGTAACACCCGTCTTGGAACACAATCCCACTGCTACTCTGTGCAGTTCTCCAACCCAAAAGTGAAACATTATTCTCAATTTTCTTCTTCTGCTATTCAACAGCTGAGCTCTGGAACTCTCTCCCAGAATCAATCATTTCCTCTTCCTATGACTTAAATTGCTTCAAACTCTGTATAGCCAGGCATTTTGATTCAAATGCCCCTTGATTTTGGCCCTGTCACTCTTTCAACTCTTGTAAAGGCACTCGCTACAGGCAGTTCTGTCTTTTTTCTCCCTCATTCACGTAGAACAGAAAAATACCCCCGGATAATTCCCAATAGGATTCTACAACATTCATATAAGAGAAAAAACGGAAAGAATTGTTAATATCGATGCAAAGAGAGAGAGAGAGAGAGAGAGAGAGAGAGAGCAGCACAGACACACCTGGCAGTGCTGGACAAGATTCAACAGAGAGCTAAGAGATTGGCAGCCGGAGTGGAGGTAAATCAACGACAAGGTGTTTCTCGGAACACCTTACAGCACAGGCGAAATGTTGGAGGCCTGACTGTTCTACAAGGCAAATGTGATGAAGGTTGACCACCTGGCACCACTACGCAAACCACCACAGACGCCAGCCTACAACACTAGGGCAGCTCAAACATCCAGGTGAGCAGCTGTCATCGTGCACCAACCACATACCACCCCCTTCCAATGTTCTTTCACATACAGATATGTGAATAGTTAAGTTATAATGCTAATATTTTCCAATTTAGCAATGTGCACAAATGTTGGCGAAGCGACCATGGACGGATCAATGAAGACAAAATAACAAAGAAAGAGTGAGGGAGAAATGGAGTCAATATATCCACGTACAATAAAAAACAAATACAAGAGCAAGATAAGGGATAGATAAAGGGTACTTATTGGAAGATAAATACTAACATGATAAGGCATGTAATACAAAATTATTGCTGATGATGCCTATCTCACTGTCTCCATAAACGTGTACTTGTCATAATTAATTGGTATGGTATTTCATAGTATCGCAAGGATCCAATGAAAAACCTTGACAAGTTTATATAATGCCTTGACGAACATATGGAAATAGATGAAGACAATAACAGACACGTTGATGAATATAATAAGGAGCAAACTGAAACATACGGACACCCATTAAACGTATATCCAGAGTAAAACAGAACATATACGATTAACTCCTCCAGTACCAGGGAATTCCTGTTCATCCTATTCTGGGAACTATTAGACGATTGTATTCAGCTTAGGAAGGACGTATAGCAATAATAAGGCTTCAAACTAAATCAACAAACCCTTTTAACTACCACAGATCCTTCCTAAGCTGCATAATATCGTCTAAATATAGCTAAAAGAAAATGTAACACACTTCGCTGGTACTCAACTGGTTAAAGAATGTAAGACATTCTCTTGCATTGTAAATTGCATGTGGAGGGACTTATTTACACCATGTTGTACCTATCAAGATCAATCAAAATTCATATAAGGTATACTATATAATGATTTCATAACTAACACATAAACCCTGTTCTATGGTGTGCAATCTATGGCCTAACGTCACTCTGCCCTCCTTCTACTCCAGTGACCTACCTCCTGACCCAACACTGTTTTAGTACTCTCCGTGTTTAGTTTGTCCGTTACTATAATGTAACACTCCTTGTATTATAGTATGTCAGTATCCAATAATATTCCCCAAAAATCCTCCCTTTCTACCCTAATAACCCAGACATATCATAATATGATCACATTTGTAATTTGTTTCCTTTAATTCCCCTCTTGCTTTGTATTCCGTTATTCGTCAAAACACATCCTAGTGTCTTACCACATGTGTTATCAATGTGTTACAGTGTTATAACGTCAACACCAAAACCTCCACTGTAGTGTAGCCGCAAACTGTCTTAATCATCACCAGAATACCTTCATAATCTACACCACTCATTGACTGTTATTAGAGTTCAGTATTCTAGTAACATGGAAGCTTACCAATGGTAATAGTAACTTACAGGTAATGTGGTGACATTATTACAGTGACGACTTTAGTATTCTAGAAATCCCTCCGTTGGCCCTGCCAATAATCTGTTCCGAGGCTTGTGACCTGGTGCAATATCTTGTCTCTCTTTTTTTTTTTTTTTTTTTTTTTCTATATTCCAACTACTCCCTCTCGGGCATAGGCTGAGAGCCTGTACATTCCACCGCTCAACACGGTGAAGCCCGTGAGGTCTTGTTCCAGTCTGGGGAGTGAGACATGTGAAGCATCCATTCATGGCTCGAAGCAGCTCCATCTCTGAAGTGGCTGGTTGCTTCGTTCAAGTGCTTCACTGTCTCCCCCTCCAGACTCAGACCCTCACTCTCAGAATGCCACCTATTGAGCTGTGAACTCACTAGGCATTGTCCCCCTGTAACATATTTTGAATATGGGAATATTCATACAGTGCTATTTAATCAGGGAACAATGAGGGTATTTTTTTGGCATTTCGGTGGGCTTTGTGGTAATGCACTGGTACTAGGTACAGCACAAATGCAATCCCAATAAATTCTTCCCATGTCTCTCTCTCTTTGTTCCACCATCACTTCCATTCTTTCCATAAGACTTTTAAATTATTTTTTCAGAGACTTTCACTATAAAAAGGCTATATCCATCAAGACATTTTATCTAACGTTATTTTGTGTTTAGTATTTTCCTCCTCTCTCTCTGTCGTCCCCTTTATATTTTATCGTACACTACATACCTAGTAACGTGTTCATAGTTGATATATAATTATGATACATTTATATATAATATCAATTGTATATTTTTCTCAGAAATCGCATTAAAGCGTTGCTATGTGTTCCTATCACTATACAGTAGTTACCATCCTTAACAAGTTCATCCCTTCTCAGGCAGTTTGCTTATAGTCGTGTTTTATATTTTATGAAATATTTTCTTTCATTCAATTAACATATCTACAAATTTAAACTATACCCTAACCCAAACATGTAGTAAAGAAACTCTTGAATATTAATTTTTAGAACTCATAAACGTAATTGTTTAATCGAAGTCCTCTTTTTCTAGTTATTAAAAACGTATTCTATGGTGTATTATATGATATATAGAAGCAATAGAACTGTTCAAATGACCTGGGAAGTGTATATTAAACCAAATACAAAACTTTGAATAATGAGGTAAGAGATATGTGTTTTTTATCACTGTTCAACCCAAGACCAGCGGGGGTCTGGGGGCGGCAGCCCCCTGGATGATCAGGTTACCTTAGGTTAGGTTAGGTTAATGACCAGCTATATAAATACAGTAGTGAACATTTGGTTCAGTCTGTGCTCAAAAATCCATTTTCTTTAGGAGGAGGCCATACACTAAACAATTACCCTCATAAACGACTAGAGTAATCAAGCTAATAGTTCTACCATTTGGGAAGGGTCAGCCAGGGAAGAGGTGTTAACATTTACAGCATATTTGTTCTAGCTCTTTTGGAGCTACAGAGGTTATGATTCACGATTACTGTTCTACTTATTTGGAACAGGGTACAGCACTTTTCTGTTACCCCTGTTTGGACCACTCTAGCCCCAAAGGCTTGTGTGTGTGTGTGTGAGTGTGTGTGTAAGAGCGAGCGAGGGAGAGAGAGAGTGAGTAAGTGAGTGAGTGGGTGGTGCAGGAAGGGGTTGAGAAACCTCAGCTAGTTATGCAATACTGGATATTATGTGTTACCAATGATGTAAATTGTCGCTCAAATATTCAACATGTAACTATAGTATGTGTGTGTAGTAAGACTATTTTTTTGATCAGCATTGTTTGTGTATACCGTTATTATGCTTGCAGTTATTTTTGTATTAAAGTTTTCCTCCTACACGCAAATTTCCTTTGTCCTTGTTATTTTGAAGGTTCTGGTTGTCATGGCCGCTTTGTTTCAATGTTGCGGGGGACGTGACGGTATTGTCTCTACTACCTCTCTCTCTCTCTCTCTTTCTCTTTCTCTCAGGAAATTGGAGTCACCTTAACCGTTAACTGGCGGCGCGCGACCTATGTCGAGTGAAATAAATTTGGACTATGTGGTGGTGCACGACATCTGTCGACGCCATTTTCAGCACGTAATGTTGCTGAGAGAGAGAGCTGAGCGGTGGGACGAGCGTAGTAAGCTTAGGACCACTCTGCACGACCACTGTGGACCTACTGAACTGTATCCCACCTTCTCCACCCCTTTCTCACTCGCTACACAGGGAATTATGTAAGGAAATTACCTAATTATAGGCTTTTTGCACTATTGTTGCACGATCGTTGAAAGAGAACCAGTGGTCGTACAAGGATGGTTCGGGTGTCATTGGAAAGCTCTGTTTATGCCCTTTCAGGAATATATATATACTTGTTTTACACTCTGGGTCTTATTTAGGCATGAAAATGATCACGTAAACAACCCTATTTAGGGTTAAACAAAAAACGCTGGGCGCTACGGTCAAATAGACCACCTAGCCCGCTAAATAAAGGTTAAACACATGGTAAGAACATTTTGCTCAGCCAATATTCAGTAAACTATGCTGCCCAGTGTTTACTAGCTCGGCTCACTTACACTTCGGAGTAATCTTTTACATTGTTTCCCTTTCCCCCATGTTTGACCCATTCATTTTCTCCTCGTCTTTCCTACCGGTCATAATTAATCCTTTTCTTCTACAAAATCATCTGTTATTTTGTGTGCATATTCTTCCTACTAACTATATAATAAATTCTTACATTTATCTGAAATCCTAATAATTCTGACAAGGTCCCTTACTTCACTTTTCTGTGTGTTACTTTGCTCACACGTCTAGTTTTTCAACCCCTGAAATATTTCTGTAGCTCTTTTGTTCGTCTATTACCCGACTTCTCTCTCATTTTAACATAGTCCATGCCTGTTTTAGTATCCTATAAAATTATCGTTCTTCCCTTTCCATTTCCCGTTCATTTTAAGCAAGTGGGGAATTTTGCGAAAGTTAAAATTTTGGGCATGGCAATTTTGGGCATTCAGGTCATTGTGGGCATACATGTAATATTAGGTATGTAGGACATTTTGGAAAAACAGGTTATTTTGGACATATGGACAGGTTTGGATGAGAGGGCAATTTTGGCAACCAATAAGAGTGATACGACCAGGAATATGTCTTTGTTGGTTACCGGCAGAGGCAAACAAATAGAAATAAATAAATAAATAAAACAAATAAAATAAATAGATACAACTGGGGGGGGGGGGGGGGGGATGATTCCGGGTTGAGTGCAATACCCTTACATATATCTACATAATTTATATACTGTATATATAATCTTAAAACTGTATCTAACGTTAGTAAGATCACATGTGGATTACGCTGTCTAATTACGGTGTCCCTATTACAGAATTGACATAGATTCCTTGGAGAGAGTACAACAAAGAATGACAAACATGATCCATAACATTAGAATATTCCATATGAAGAAAGGTTGAAGAAAGTATGCTTACATTCGTTAGAGAGACGTAGAGTTAGAGGGGATATGATAGAGGTGTGCAAGTGTGTTAATGGAGGAAATGACAGATGTAGTGAAGCTTAGTGATAGCGAAAGAACTCGAACAAATGGTTTCAAATTTCGTTTCAGAAAATATATAGGCAAATATTGGGTTGGTAACAGAGTTGGAGATAGGTGGAATAGGCTACCAAGCGCTATAGTGGGATCAAGAACGATTGATAGCTTCAAGATAAAATTATATATGCGTATGGATGAGATATGATTGGGTGTGAGGGGGATCTGTCGGGTGTGGACCATATTGCTCTCTGCAGACCCCTGTTTCCCTGTGTTGACCTCTGACCATTATGGTGAGGTCAGTCCTCATAGTGTTAGTGAGTTGGGATTATAATTAGGCCTTATAATTAGGGTTGGGTATGATACGGATCTTTCTTGTGTGGGCTAGTCGGGTTTCTGCAGACTCCCATTTTCTTATGTGACGGTGGTGGTTGTGATGTTGATGGTGGTGGTGATGATGTTGGTGGTGGTGATGTTGATGGAGGTGGTGGCAAGGTTAACGGATGAGAAAAAGAAGATAATAGTAATATTTTGCATAACGTTTATATTGCATTTAGTTTGATTCGTACTTATATACTTATCACATTTGAATACATTAGAACATAAGAACATAAGAACATAAGAAAATGGGAGTCTGCAAAAAGCCGATCGGCCCATACAATGCAGATCCCTGTCACACCCAACCCCAATTACAAGGCCCAATTATAGACCCATCTCACTAATACCTTGAGTACTGACTCCACCAAAACGGTCAGAGATTAACACAAGATTACGGGGTCTGCTGAGTGCCGATTGGCCCACACCTGGTCGATCCCCCTCACACCCAACCCAACTCGTCCATATGCCTATCTAATTTTATCTTAATTTGTAAAGCTCCCTATCGTTCTTGATCCCACTATATCACTTGGTAGCCTATTCCACCCATCTACAACTCTGTTACCAAACCAATATTTGCCTATATCTTTTCTAAAACGAAATTTACCTAATTTGAAACCATTTGTACGAGTTATTTCGCTATCACTGAGCTTTAGTACATTTTTCATGTCTCCTTTATTAATTCCACTAACCCACTTGAATACCTCTATCATGTCACCTCTAACTCTGCGTCTCTCTAACGAATGTAAGCCTAATTTCTTCAACCTTTCTTCATACGGAAGATTTCTAATATTATGGATAATTTTTGTCATTCTACGTTGTACTCTCTCCAATGAATCTATTTCCATTCTGTAATAAGGACACCAAAATTGAACAGCATAATCCATATGGGGTCTCACTAATGACAAGTAAAGTTTTAAGATAACATCAGCAGTTCTGTTACTCACACTCCTAGATATGAACCCGAGAATCCTTTTTGCCTTGTTACGAACGCTTATACATTGTTTTTTAGGCTTCAAATCATTGCTAACAAACACACCTAGATCTTTCTCACAGTCTGAGTTTTCTAATTCCATATTAGCTAGTTTATATATAAAATTTGTATGCATCTTCCCTATCTTTAATACCTTGCATTTGTCAATGTTAAACTTCATCTGCCATTTTACTGACCATTCGTGTAAGGTATCTAGATCCCTTTGTAGACATTCTATATCTCTATCTGAATCAATTTTTCTCCCCCTTTCAATTTTTGTGATTTTGCATCAATTTTCATTATTGAGCATCTTATTATTACTGGGCAACATGCTATCATTGAAAACACACATACACACACACACAAACACAGAATGGCTGTATAAATGATGAGAGCAAGATTGTTATGTGGGAAATTTAACCCTTCCTACCCGGCCTGTCTTACCTAAGGACGGTCGCCCGTACCCGGGCGAAATGGCTGAAAAACGTCTAGGCCTAGGCTACCGTATTTATGTTTATTTTCACTGCTAGAACTTTCCCACTCATCTATAATCGTAGTGCCGTTTTCAATCTGTATTTTGGCATTGAGTAGAGCTCTGTAAGTCAACTGGTTCAGTTGTGATGACGATTTCAGTGGAGCAAATATTGCAGAGATGTTGCCAATATGGGGGCTTTTCAGACACTAATTTCGTCTGACATCAGAACAATAACATTGAAGAGTCTTCTCCTTCTTGTTTTCGGAGGTGCGGTGACGCAACGCTTGGGTTTGTTGACATACGTCATACGCACGGCGTTCAGACCAAGCTTAATTAGGCTATTAAGCTGCCGTCTTAGGTAAGGACGGCCGGGTAGCGGCCCTTCTGCAGAGCTGTCCTTACCTAAGGTAGCCCGGGTAGGAAGGGTTAAACCGTGTTGAACCAGGTGTGTCTTCCCACGCGCATAAACTCTCTCTCTCTCTCTCTCTCTCTCTCTCTTAATAATAATCTTACCTAAGTCCCAAAATATAATCTATGATAGTTGTGTGTAATAAGGAACAAAATGCCTTTACAAAAACTGGAGCGAATAATTAGTGTGTAATAATCACTTTGTGTTACGATTTGAACATTTTGTTTAGCTCTTCGAACACGTTTATGATTCTCATAATATATATGTTTTGTACCGAATTGTCCAGCCTTCCTACTGTGCGGTCACAACCTCTTACCTGCTCCTGACTATAGTGATCGACCCTATTGATTGGACTTGGTTATCCATTAGTGTGGTGGCAAGTGTTCCTAGTGTGGTATCGTAGTGAGAAACTGTTAGTCAAATTGTGTGTTTAGTTTTGCTTTCTAGCTAATTTTGGGATAAATTGTCATGGCAGGTTTGGAGAACAAATCATCACCTGACCTTCACCAACTCATTCTCCAGGTAAGGGAAGAGATGGCTGAACTAAGGGAGGTGGTTCGAACTCTAAGGGAGGATAACGTTAACTGTCACAGTGAAGTAAATTTGCTTAGAGATGAAAATTTAGCTTCGAGACTCGGTACAGAGAAATGTTTCAAGTCGAGTAAGGGGCCGAGGGAGATTTGTGATTCAAAGCCTTTATATTCATGGAAGGTTGCTGGCAACCAGGGTGGGAAAATCACTCTCAAAAAGAAAGCCATGTAGTAATGTAGGAGTGAGAGTGAGTAACACATTCGCTTCCTTGCAAGACGAATGTGAAGGGGAGGGGGCTAGTCATTAGAAGAGTGGGTCTGAAGTGTTACGACCGGGACTACAAATAAAACAAGGGCACTCAATGATTGGACTAGTAATAGGGCACTATGCAACAACGGTACGCTAGATCCAAACCCTCGAACTTATATGCCGGCGAACAAAACACCTATACCCTCCAGGGTTAATCTGCGATAGCGGGGTATCCTTAACTGGGCATAAATGTACTCTACTTCAGGCTAACCTGCACTGGTATAGCCTGATAACAAACAAGATGCAAGTTACGTTAAAATGCATAAAAAGGAATCTATGGAAAGATCAATTAAATCACTGCAAGATTTAATACAATAAAAAGATGCTTCAATAAAGTTACTCTAAACAACAATAAACTCTTCACTCCTATCTGAAAGAAAGTGAAGTATAGTCCTACAGCATAGACCTGGAAACTTCTGAAGAAAGTCTGATGCTCATAAGATGCTCGTACTGATTTAGAACTATATAAAGGCAGGAGGCAGGACACCACACGTGTAAATCGAATACACTAAAAGATAGGACATATAATGTTAACTGACACGAGAATACTATAAATGCGCAACGGTAGCAATGCTCGACACTAAAAGAAGTACTTCCTCATCAACGAAACAGTCTGCTATGGTTGTGCGGCTCAGCAACAACCTAGACTAATAAATGCTGTGAATAAAAATGCGCACATATCAAAGAGCTTATATTAAATACTAAAAAGGGTCTACTCGATTAATTATGTCTAGCTGGGATACTCTAGGTACGGAACTGGGGTTGAGCAAGACAGGCTCGTAGCCTAGCGAAGTCCTTAAGACTGCATCCTTTAAGTTACGTTAATTGACTAGGGGGCTCTCTCGATAGATCCAGATCACAAGTATCTGGTTCTATCCTGGTGACCCTCTAAAGACAAGCAAAGAGGCAGCAAAGTGTGGAACTGGTACAGGCCAAAACCCTCAGTCAACACAATGCTGCACTCGCAAAGGACGCAACCGAAAAGACAACCCAGGCTTCCACAGGACCGGTCGAAGTCGTGTAGGTATAAGCAAACCATACACACATCGGAGACAACGACAACAGTTACCTTGTCACAGTCTAGCATTAAATAAAAGAGCAGAAACACTAAATCAATAATGGAGACACACAAAGTTCTTAACCTATTACTAACTAAGAATCCTCAAACCTATTCTGAGTACATGTAAATATCTCTGAGAACGGCGTATGCAATACAATGGGCCGGCTATGAAAACCGTATGCAGAACCCAAGGGGAGTGTTGTGCTGTTAATAAAGGTTAGAGTATGGAAAGAGAGAATCGAGTGAGAGAAACAGTGATAAAGGTGGTGATCGGGGAGAGAGTATGCAAAGGGAGGTTAGAAGCACGCGCGCCAAGCCTGTCCTGACGAGGACAGCTCCTGGGGACCCTCATGGAGGACGTAAGTTACACAGGAGACCGCAAAGGCGCGATGGTCGGCCAATCATGGGACGAGACGTCACAAGACAGCAGGCATCATAGGACACAGCCAGACACGCCGTCCAATGGCGAGCGAGAGGCAGGAATGCTCCCGTACATACAGATACTTACTACCTCCTCGCTCTGAAAGTCTTTCTCATTCACACGCTGGTACTATTATCACTACTGTTGATATAAAATATAACCCATTGTCCCAGACGAAAACAAAGACCACCACTGGACTGTCTGTGACAATGTGATTACTAGGAAAGAAAGAACAACATTCTCTGATAACTGTAGCCCATTTCGATGTCCCTGGCGAGCGCTAGTGGCCAACGAGAGGCGATTCTGCCAATGCTGGTAGACGTCACACCCCGCCCAAGATATGGGACGCTCAACATTAGGCGAGCACCATATCTGACAAGGCAGAATGCCGACAAGACCTGCCACACCTAGCCACTCCACCAGAAATGATATGCAAAGCTCAATCTTAAATAAAACAACATATTAGCATAAAGAAAATCTTACAACCCCTCCCAAACACAATAGTATAATTTAACCTGCTATGCTTCCTGAGCGAGCTTCACAGAGCCCAGCCTACTAAGTGAAAGACAGGTTCAACTTAGGACTTTAGCTATAACATTGGCAACTTACAATTAACTATCAAAAAGAAAGAGTTTTTATGTGATTTTTTATTTAATTTTAATGTTCTTTTTGGCGGCTGCTCTACAGGGGCAAGCCTGGTTTTTCTCCACTCAAACCCACACACCTGTGGTGATCTACGCCGGATCCTCCACCCTCGACAAACAGTCTGCAATCACATTCTCACAACCGGCAATATGGCGAATGTCTAGATTGTATTCTTGCAACATGAGTGACCAACGTGTCAGCCTCATATTCCGGTTGTGGAATTGGTTCAGAAATTTAAGAGGGTGGTGGTCGGTGTAAATCACCACGACTGGCCAGTAGGCAGGAACATATACTTCAAAGTGCCTGAGCGCCAACACTATTGCCAGCAGTTCTTTCTCCACCACAGAGTAGTTTTTCTGAGCGGAATTAAACTTCTTGGAAAAGAAACTGACTGGATGCTCCAAACCTTCCTCGTTTGTTTGCATCAAGACGGAACCAGCCCCTACACCGCTGGCATCTGTTGCCAGCTGGAACGGTCTTTCAAAGTCAGGGGCCCTGAGGATTGGGTGAGTGCATAGTAGGTGCTTGACCAGCGAAAAATCCCTTTCACACTCAGGTGCCCACTTGAACTTTTTCTCTTTTGCTAGCAAATCTGTCAGGGGAGCTAACACGGTAGAATAACCCCGAATGAAGCGGCGATAGTAACCGATCATGCCCAAAAATCTCATGATCTGCCGCTTGGTGGACGGCCTGGGGAACTGGTTACTAGCCTGTATCTTGTTTTGGGGGGGGGCACACCTGGCCTAACCCGACCACAAATCCAAGATACTGCACAGTTGCCCGGACAAAGTCGCACTTGCCCAGATTGACCACCAAGCTGGCCTCACTCAGCTTCCGAAACAAGGCTTCTATGTGCTCACAGTGACTCTCAAAGTTGCCATCGTAGATTATAACGTCATCTAGGTAGACAGTGCAGTTAGCGATGTCAGCTACTAACTCATTCATAAGACTCTGGAAGTTGCTGGGGCATTTTTAAGGCCATACGGCATCACATTGCAACGGTAGGTGTTCCCATCAACCACAAACCCGCATACCCCCTTCGCCCGCTCAGACAAGGGCACCTGCCAGTAACCTTCACTAGGTCTACCTTAGTTAGAAACTGTGCATACCAATCTTGTCTACACTATCGTCAAGACGGGGAGGGGATAAGCATTGGTGGGAGTCAACCCGTTCAATCTCCGAAAGTCAATGCAGAAGCGAACCTTCCCGTCAGGCTTGGGCTGCAGAGTGACAGGAGATGTCCACCTAACTGCCCCCTTCTCAATCAGCCCCCGTTCCAACATATACTCTAACTCCGCTCTGAGGGCTGGGAGTTTAATGGGTGGAATTCTGTAGGGTACTGATTTAAAGGGGGGGTGATCTCCCACATTCACGTCATGCATCACTCGAGTTGTGAGGCCTGGATGCTCTGCAAACACAGTGGGGTATGAAGCAAACAGGCGCTGCACGGCTGCACGCTGTTGCTCAGGCAGGTGCACTAGAGCATCGTCAGCCACCTGTCTGGAGTTCCCCGCCTACTGGTCAGCAGAGACATGACACTCCCAGTTATCCTCCACCTGGGCTTCACTGTCCCTAATTCCTTCTCCTCCATGACCGCTGCAGGTCAACACAGGGACAGCGAGAGGCTCAGGGGGGCGCCTCACAAACTCTTTCACCAGATTCACATGGCACAGCTGATTCTTTTTACGCCTATCTGGAGTAGCCACAAGATAGTCTAGGTCAGAGATCTTTTTTACCACCTTATAAGGACCAGCGTACTTGGCAGACAATGGATGACCTGGCAGAGGTAACAGAATCAACACCTCCTGCCCCACCTTAAACTTCTGGAGTTTTGTCTTCTCATCGTACCTGTCCTTCATAAGTCCTTGCGACCCTACCAAATTCCTACCTGCCAACTCTAGGCTTCTCAGCATTCTCTCTCTACTCTCGAGGACATACTTTAACATGGAACATGGTTTTGCTGTGCCCTCCCAGATTTCTCTAACCATGTTGAGGGGGCCTCTGACCTGATGTCCGAAAACTAACTCATTGGGACTGAACCCTAGGCTTTCACCATGTATCTCCCGAGCAGCGAATAATACATAGGACAACCCAAGATCCCAATCCTTGCCATTCTCAACACAGTAACAACGCAGCATGCTTTTCAGAGTCAAGTGCCACCTCTCCAACACCCCTTGACTCTCTGGGTGATAGGCTGAAGAGACAACTGTACTGATACCGTGCTGCTGCATGGTCTGTTTGAAAAGGTTAGAAGTAAAGTTGGACCCTTGGTCTGACTGCAATTCCTGTGGGTACCCGTACCTAGAACAGTGCAATAGCAAGTTACGAACAACAGTCTTAGCAGTACCATTTCGCATGGGGTATGCATCCAGATAGCGAGTGGCAACATCCATGATTGTGAGGAGGAACTTGTTGCCTGCACTAGTAGGGGGTAGAGGGCCAACCATGTCGATTATAACCTTATTGAATGGTGGCCCGATTACAGGAATAGGGTGTAACGGAGCCTTGGGAATACACTGGTTTGGTTTACCTACTGTCTGGCAGGTACTGCACATTGCCACCCATGACGTCACATGTGCTTTCATAACTGGCCACCAAAACAATTTCGCCAATGCTGCTACCGTCTTACGTACACCCAAATGCCCTGCCAACGGTACATCATGCGCCAACCTCAGTAGGCTATCACGGCACACACTAGGCACTACCAACTGGTCAACCACTCTCGACCCACCCTCCCAACTCCGTCTGGGATCTAGAAAACGCCTGTACAATATGCCCTCCACACGAAACAAGTCCCCTGGCTTTGCATCCCCGTCCTCATCAAGTTCCATCGCACCGTTACTACACTTCTGAAGCTCAGGATCATCTATCTGCAGCCGACAGATATCCGAAGGAGCCAATCTATCTAAGTGCTCCCGGAGCAACTTATGGCCTCCCCCGATACTGGACTGTTCGATCCTATCTTGCTTAAGTGTGTAACGTTGCTGTCTCGGAGTTTTCTCACGCCCTACCTCCTCACCAAGTGTGACAGGTTCTGGGGCCATTCCGGACCTAAACATTGGTGCTAATACTGAGTCGCCAAGAAGAGCCGCTGGATCAAAACTCCCAACACTTCTCCCAACTTTAGCTTTCTCCTTCCGACCATTCCTCCGCTGGTCTAGAAACTGAGGAATAGGCTGTGACACCTTAGATGGACGAGATCGGGTGACAACACACGCCATCTGCTGTAATTGACACCTCTCTACCAACTCCTGCTCCTACCTACTCACGTCGGCCGCCCTCTCGGCAACGACTAAGGATGGAACCTCAGAAGTAGGCACCGCAAAGTCGTTGCCGAGAAGAAGGTCGACGCCCTCTGCTGGCAGTTTCTCTACGATTCCAACATCTATCTCTCGTGTCACACCATCAACCTCCAGCTCCACTCGAATCAACGGGTATGACCGTGTAGCATTAATACCCTGCACCACAACTACCCGTGCCGCGTTTATAGGTTGGCCTGTAAAGTTTTTCATCAGAGTCTGGGATGCACCTGTATCACGCAACAACTCCAACCCATGCATGCAACCAGCCCAACTCACGCAGCCACGCCCTCTATGGTCGCAAAAAGCATCGCGGACAGGTTTCAAGCCTTCCGGACACTCCTTCACTGGCTGTGCCCCTGCATCTGACATATCACCCCGGGTAAACGCAGAAAACCTCAGAGACACCCCAATGTTGCTAGCCAAAGACACGACTGCTGTAGGTTGGTTACTAGGGCAGGAACGTGCAAAATGCCCCTTTTTATGACACTTAAAACACTCTACTTCACCCTTGGACTTCCCCTGAGGTGGGGAAGGGCCCTGACCTTTCTTAAACGGGACGGTTTTTGGTTTGTGATCCAAATTAGTATCATTGCTCTTACTTTTGTTATTAAATGTTGCATCACTGACTCGGGGGGGGGGGGGGGGGGGGGGGTGGAGTGTTGCGCCCCTTGTTAACTGCATCGGTCCGTTGTGCTGACCCGCACCCATGAATCAGCGATAATCTCAGGTCAGCCAACTCATCTGCCTCTTGTAGAGTTTTAGGATGTTTCTCTTTGAGGGTCAAAGTCAGGTCGCCGCCTGTGCATTTACAAAATTACTCTAGAAGGATTAACTGCTCAAGCTCTTCGAACGTCGTCACCTTCTCTGACCTCAGCCAATTTCTCAAAGCATCAGACAGTACCCGGGCATGTTCTAGAAAAGTGCACTCACGACCCTTCGTAACACCCCGAAACTTCAACCTATATGTCTCAGGTTGTAACTCGTACGCCCGCAGAACAGCTTCCTTCAATACCTCATAATCGATGCAAGACTCCAAGGGCAACGCATCATATGCCTTGAGTCCTTTGCCAACCAACCTAGAGGAAACAAGGGCTGCCCACTTAACCTCGGGCCATTGGTGCTCCCGGCACTTCTTCTTAAAATGCAGGAAAAACTCGGTGACACCCGACTCGTCAAATGCAAGGACTAACTTAAGAAGGTGCGATAAAGACTGATCAAGACCTCGATTCCCAGAACCGAGACGCTGCCCTGTCGACTCCACCCGAGACTTCTCAAGCTCTATGTCTGCACAGTACTTCGTAGCCTCAACCTGAAGCTCAGCCTCACGTATGGCCTTTCTCTCCTCAGCCTGAATCCTAAGCTCAGATTCCCACTGCTGCTGCTGCTGCCTGAGCTCAGCCTCATACTTTCGTTGCTCGAGTTTGGCGAGTTCGAGCTGAAACAACATCTCGGAAGATAAACCCTGAGGAGGGGGTGCTACTATCGGGGACCCACCCTGTGAATCACCTAGAGGCATACCCAACCGCCAGCGGGCATCGGCCTGCGGGAACGTACCCGGTTCCGGAGCCCGAGGGGGCGCCATGATAGGAGTCGAGTGGAATGGGGGCTGGGCAGAAGGTGCCCCAGCTCCCGCTCCACCCGAAGCCCCATGCACCCCACCGAGCACCCAGGCAACCAGCTCAACTCGCGACAAACCGCTAGTACCGGACAACCCTAAAACCGTGGCTACACACTGCAGTCCTTACCGGTCTAGCCCCGACACCCGATCCGCCGACACAGGCTCCTCCAAAAACATCCGAGCATCCTCCTTATTGTTCACCACCCGAATGCCGTTAGACAATTCCACCTTCTCCATCTCCTCGCCTGCTTCCCGTACTGTGTCCTTACTGTGAACTGATCCGTCGTTCGACATAGTGTCCACCGGAAATCCTCAACGTTTATAAAAAAAAAAAAAAATACCTAAACTCTCATGTAGCACTATTCACTCAAAAAATGCTTGAAATAGCTCAAGTGCTATACTACGTTGCCAAAAAAAAAATCCAACGTGTCCAAAATATTCCTCAAAAAACAAATGTCCACTGCCAAACTGTGAGAAATTAAAATGTAAAACTTGCAAACTAAACAAACCAAAATTGGGACAAGGACAATATAAAGTCAAATTAAATTATCAAAATCGCTATGTGGAAACAACGCTTACTAAAATGAAAATTATTAAATAAAAGAACACAATCCACCACATAGGGTGTACATTACTACATGAGCAAGTTAATCTGTTTCCCAAGCAAACTAATCGCACATATAACAACGCACTATCGTCACGTTAAAGGAAGTAGTCAAGTTTGGGAAGTCCGGGACGTTCTGGCAAATTTTACTAAACTCTGCATGAATAAAGAAACTAAATGTTAAATGTCAAAATATTATTTAAAATCAAATTTGCAACATGACAAGACATTAACAATAGTACAAAATACAAATATTGATAAGATATCTATACTATTACAAAATAATATATAAAATACAGTACAGCACTCACTAACGATAGTGCTATCGGGTAGGTACCTGTAAGCATAGCATGCCTCAAGTGACCCCTATCAATAACTATCCTACAAATAACCTACATTTATAGCACAAATAAACTAAGGAAATCGCAAAAGTAAGCAATTGATACTATCGACAATGAATACATATAATATAAAGACAAATAATTGCAAAATATGAAGTAACAACAGATTTAAACAAAGAGTACTCTTTTAACAAGAACAATAAATTTTAAAAATCATCAATATTAATATTAATAATAGAAAAAGAAAAAGATAAACAATAAATACAGACAAAAAACAATAAATACAGACAAAAAGTAAGCAGAGGTTATACAAGAAACTTCAAGTTAAAAATGCTTGATTAAAATTATTGATGTCAAATTTTAGAATACAGTCACAATAATTGACTCTAAAAAGATTAAATTTATGGAACAATTTACTTGCCTCAAAACCTCTGTCCACTAAGAGTCTGTATAGTAACCTAGCTCTAGCCCAAAAGTCATCTACTTTAGTGCAGATTTTACAAAATCTTATTAATTGGGAATAAAAACAATTATAAGTTATTTTACTATCGATATTACTACTAGGGAAAGGAAAGTTTATTACGTTAAAATTAAAATCATCAACTTTGTGATATACTTTAAGTATGCACTGTTCATTAACAATCTCTATATTTATATCAAGAACATTTTCAACTTTATAATTTACGTTACATTGTGTGAGGGGAATAGAATTAGGGTAAATAAGTTTAGCAACTTGATTAAAATTTAACAAATTGCAAACAAGAATATCATCAATATATCTACTATTATTACTTAACAGTTTAGCAAGTGGTAATTTTTCTGGGATTTTATTTTTCTTGCTACTGTCAACTAAGTCTTTTATATATTTAAATTCTAAAGCAAGCAAGAATAAGTCTGCAATTAAAGGGCTAGCATTTCCACCCATAGGAATTCCTAATATTTGTTTGAAAATGTACGGCCCGAATCTAACATAAGTATTGAAAAGGAGGAATTTAAGGGCATCTTTAAGTTTAGTTCTATCAAAATATACAGAACTAGTGGGAGTAGAGCTAAGTGATGCATTATTAAAATATGTATAAACATTTATGAAATAATTAGAAATAACAATCGACCCCCAAACGGTGAATACAAAAAAAAAAATCTCCACAAAAAAAATCCTGCAATTATTTCTTAGTTCACTAAATCCTAGACTAAGGTCGCCATTTGTTATGACGACTAAGATAAGATACTAGGCAAGGTCGCCATTTGTTACGACCGGGACTACGAATAAAACAAGGGCACTCAATGATTGGACTAGTAATAGGGCACTATGCAACAACGGTATGCTAGATCCAAACCCTCGAACTTATATGCCGGCGAACAAAACACCTATACCCTCCAGGGTTAATCTGCAATAGCGGGGTATCCTTAACTGGGCATAAATGTATTCTATTTCAGGCTAACCTGCACTGGTATAGCCTGATAAAAAACAAGATGCAAGTTACGTTAAAATGCATAAAAAGGAATCTATGGAAAGATCAATTAAATCACTGCAAGATTTAATACAATAAAATGCTTCAATACAGTTACTCTAAACAACAATAAACTCTTCACTCCTATCTGAAAGAAAGTGAAGTATAGTCCTACAGCATAGACCTGGAAACTTCTGAACAAAAGTCTGATGCTCATAAGATGCTCGTACTGATTTAGAACTATATAAAGGCAGGAGGCAGGACACCACACGTGTAAGTCGAATACACTAAAAGATAGGACATATAATGTTAACTGACACGAGAATACTATAAATGCGCAACGGTAGCAATGCTCGACACTAAAAGAAGTACTTCCTCATCGACGAAACAGTCTGCTATGGTTGTGCGGCTCAGCAACAACCTAGACTAATAAATGCTGTGAATAATAATGCGCACATATCAAAGAGCTTATATTAAATACTAACAAGGGTCTACTCGATTAATAATGTCTAGCTGGGATACTCTAGGTACGGAACTGGGGTTGAGCAAGACAGGCTCGTAGCCTAGCAATGTCCTTAAGACTGCATCCTTTAAGTTACGTTAATTGACTAGGGGGCTCTCTCGATAGATCCAGATCACAAGTATCTGGTTCTAGCCTGGCGACCCTCTAAAGACAAGCAAAGAGGCAGCAAAGTGTGGAACTGGTACAGGCCAAAACCCTCAGTCAACACAATGCTGTACTCGCAAAGGACGCAACCGAAAAGACAACCCAGGCTACCACAGGACCGGTCGAAGTCGTGTAGGTATAAGCAAACCGTACATACATCGGAGACAACGACTACAGTTACCTTATCCCAGTCTAGCATTAAATAAAAGAGCAGAAACACTAAATCAATAATGGAGACACACAAAGTTCTTAACCTATACTAACTAAGAACCCTCAAACCTATTCTAAGTACATGTAAATATCTCTGAGGACGGTGCATGCAATACAATGGGCCGGCTATGAAAACCATATGCAGAACCCAAGGGGAGTGTTGTGCAGTTAATAAAAGTTAGTGTATGGAAAGAGAGAATCGAGTGAGAGAAACAGTGATATAGGTGGTGATCGGGGGAGAGTATGCAAAGGGATGTTAGAAGCACGCACGCCAAGCCTGTCCTGACGAGGACAGCTCCTGGGGACCCTCATGGAGAAGGTAAGTTACACAGGAGACCGCAAAGGCGCGATGGTCGGCCAATCTTTTTGATTCTCTGTCCTCACAACTCAGTGTCCTCAACTTAAATGCTTCTTCTGAAATCACTGTGTTGGGTGATTTTAATGTCCATAATGTTGAATGGCTCACTCATTCAGCCAGGACTGATGATGCTGGTCTTCAATGTGAGTTATTTGCAGACTCATTTAATCTCACTCAACTAGTCAACCAACCCACCCATGTACCAGATAATCCTAATCATAATTCCCACCTACTGGACTTATTTTTAACAACCAATTCAGAAAATTATGATGTTACAGTGAGGTCCCCGCTTGGATCTTCTGATCACTGTCTGATACAGGCCACCTGTCTATCACCTACCACACCTTGCCACTCTGAACCTGTTTTGATGACTAAATGGCATTACGATAGGGCAGACTGGGAGGGTCTTCAAGGTTTCTTTATTGATATTCCCTGGACCTCTTTCTTTTCTAATGATGCACACTCCACCTTGAGCCACAAACAAGATTTTGTAAAACTTGGAACGGAAACTTTTATTCCTCATCAAAAGTACAGTAAAAGATCTAATTCTCCTAAATGGTTTGACCATAGTTGTGCTAGAGTAACTGAACAAAAAGCAATAGCCTACAATGCATACACAAGATCAAAAACACATGAAGCCTTTAATTACTTTAGAAACATCAGAAATCATGCCAAAACTGTATTAAACCTAACTAAATCAAACTTTCTCCACAAGCAGGCAAATAAACTTCTAAATAATCCAAATGATAACAAAATATTTTGGTCTACTCTTAACTCATTCAAATCCAACTTCACTACTGCTTCATCCATTCCACCATTAAAATCTCCGACTGGCAATCTTGTAAGTGACCCACGAAGTAAAGCTAACCTTCTTGCGGATATTTTCTCCACCAACTCAACCTTAGATGAAATAAATCAAGATGTCCCTGTACTTAATTTTAATTCGCCTGAAATTCCCTCACTTAAGATCCACACCAGACATGTCAAAATTATTTTGCAGAATCTCTCAGTAGATAAGGCTCCTGGTCCAGATGAAATTCCTCCAATAGTACTTAAGAATTGCTCCTTGGTGCTCGCTCCTGTAGTGGCAAAAAATGTCCGTCTGTACTCATACCTCATGCTTCCCAGTACCCTGGAAAGAAGCAAACATCCATCCAGTTCCTAAAAAAGGTGCCTCTTCAGATCCATCAAATTACAGACCAATAGCTATAACTTCCACTCTTGGTAAAGTCTTTGAAATTATATTAAATAATCACATAATTAAGCATCTTGAGAATAATAAATTAATCAGTGATAGGCAATATGGTTTTAGACGATGTCGATCAACTGCAGACATTCTTTGCCTTCTTACGCATCAAATCAACCAAGCTACAGACCAACATGGTGAAACACATACAATAGCACTGGATATATCAAAGGCATTTGATAGAGTCTGCCATCAATCCTTATTGTCGAAGATGTCACACTACGGCCTTGCATCATTAGTTCCACTAATTTCTTCTTATCTTCATAACAGAACAATATGTGTAATGGTAGATGGCCTTTATTCTCAATTTCACTCAATAAATGCTGGTGTTCCCCAGGGATCAGTTTTGGCCCCAACTCTGTTCCTCATTCATATCAATGATCTCATATCTACCACTCATAATCCAATACATTCCTACGCAGATGACTCAACACTCCACAGTTCCTTCACATTTACCAATTCTTTCACCCAACCCGATCTTATAAATTCAAAAATAAACACTGCATTTCTCTGAACCAGGACCTTTCTAGAATTAATGAATGGGGACAAAAAGATCTAGTTTCCTTTAATGCACAGAAAACCAAGTACATTCAATTTTCTAACCGACAGAATCTCACTGACTCCCATATATTTTTTTAATGATGTAAATATTCCCACTTCCCCTAGTATTGACATTCTCGGTGTAACATTAACTACTAACTTGAGCTGGACACATTATGTTAGAAGCATTGCTAAGAATGCCTCTAAAAAACTGGGACTCCTGTACAGAGTTCGAGAATTCTTCACTGACGAGCAGTTGGCCGTAATATATAAAAGTCATGTGCGTTCTCAGATGGATTACTGTTCACCTCTGTGGGGTGGAAGTGGAGTGGTTGCATTGAGGCAGTTGGACAAAATTCAAAATAGAGCTGTTAGATTTATAAATAACCCTGCAATCACACAGGACCTTCCTACATTATCCATACGAAGAAACGTTGCATCCCTTGCATTATTCTACAGATATTTTCACAGCAATTGTTCCGAGGAACTTGCTTCAATTGTGCCGCCTCTCCACATCTTTCCCCGTAGAACTAGGGCAGCTGAGAGCGCCCATGAATTTACACTTTCTCCTCCATAATGCAGAACTTCTGCTTATCAGAATTCATTTATTCCCAGAGCTACTACTCTTTGGAATTCACTTCCCTCGAATTGCTTTCCACAAACTTACAATCTACAAATGTTTAAATCCAGTTGTTACAAAAATTTTATGAATGGAGGATGCCTTTAGGCACATGGACCTTTTTGTTTTATCTGTGTTTTTCCTTCCTCCGTTCATTGTCTCTTAAAAAAAAAAAAAAAAAAAAAAAATCACGGGCCGAGACGTCACAAGACAGCAGGCGTCATAGGACACAGCCAGACACGCCGTCCAATGGCGATCGAGAGGCAGGAATGCACCCGTACATACAGACACTTACTACCTCCTCGCTCTGAAAGTCTTTCTCATTCACACGCTGGTACTATTATCACTACTGTTGATATATAACCCGTTGTCACAGACGAAAACAAAGACCACCACTGGACTGTCTGTGACAGTGCGATTACTAGGAAAGAAAGAACAACATCCTCTGATAACTGTAGCCCATTTCGATGTCCCTGGCGAGCGCTAGTGGCCAACGAGAGGCGATTCTGCCAACGCTGGTAGACATCACAGAAGGAGCACTTGTCGCAGATACTTCAGGAAACGTGGCGACTGCTACAGCCTCAGGAGTCTCTACACCTGCTGCTGCTTCAAAAGTAACTGCAACTGAGACTGCTACTGCGCCAGGAGTTCCTGCCTCTGCCGCAGCTGTCACCATGTCATCGACTAGGAAAGGTATGTCGTTCTCAATTTTTGGCGACTCCAGGTAGGTCTACCTGTACTAATGTTAGGAAGCTTGTCTGTCTGCCTGGTGCAGGGGTGGAGAAGGTGTTAGAGATAATGGACGACATCACGAAAGATATTGGAGATAGCCCCATTATCTGTCTCAGTACAGAGAGCAATTATATATGTAAAGGTAGAACTGAGGAGCTGCTCACTCAGTACTGGGAAGTGTTAGATAAGGTTAGGAAAAAGTGAGGTATTCCTGTTGTACACGGCATCCTACCTAAAAGAGGGGTAAGAAACGAATGGTCATCCAGAGCTATTGGTATCAATATCCGTCAAGAGAAATATTGCAAAGAAAATGCAATTCCATTCCTGGACAATTGGGTTCTTTTCTACGGAAAGGATAAGCTGTATGCTCAGGATGGGGCTCACCTTTCTCGTATAGGGGTGTTTACTTTAGCTAGATCATTAGATAGGATTGTTGCGGGGTTTTGTTAAAGAAACCGGTGAGTACAATAGAAATAATCAGTCAAGATAGTGCGGTTATAGTGATGTGTAATAGTAATTGTGGCAAGACAACACATGTAACTGATAGTAAAGATGAGAATACTGATAGAATAGATTTTCCGAGTTCCATAGGGATTGGGCCCATACGGGATTGGGTCCATACGGAATATACGGAATTGGGCCCATACAGGATTAAGCCCACGGGATTGGAACCTAACCTAACCTAACCTAACCTAACCTAAGTGGGCCCAATCCCGTATGGGCCCAATCCCGTGGTCACCTATTTTCCGTCTAGATCAAGTAGTTCAACAGGAAATAATAAGTTAGTTAAATACAATAGAACATTAGTTGCAAATAATAGTAATAGGTTGAGGGTATTTATACACATTGCAGACGTTTATGTACAAAATGGATCAGCTTAGGGCAATTCTCAGCAAGGAAAAATAGACATTATAGCGATTACAGAAACCTGGATAAATACTGACTAGACATCTATTAGCAGAATTTCATATGCCAGGATAAATATTATTTAAGTACGACAGAAGGGGAGGCGGAGTTGCAATTTATGTCAGGGATACTTTAATATGTTGCCTTAGATCAGATATTAAAACAAATAGCGATAATGAAAGCGTGTGGGTAGAGATTAGCGGGAAAGGGGATGCAATTATTTTGAGAACCATTTATAGGGCACCTTGTCTTTGTCGACATTTAGGCAAATTATTATGGGAAAAAATCAGTAAGGTATCTCAGATTTTTGTTTTTGTCGACTTTAATCTTCCAGGTATAGACTGGGTTAATCAAACTAGCAATAACGAAACCAAAGATATTCTTGAAGTAGTACTAGACAACATTCTCTTTCAATTTGTAAATTCGCTAACTAGAGGAAAAAATATTCTGGACCTAGTTCATAGCAACAAAGAAAATTGGATAACAATTTTAGAAGTGGGCGACCAGCTAGGGAACAGTGACCATAATTCAATATACTTCTCTATAGAATTACATTTTAAGCCAATGGAAAATAAGGTTCTTATCCATGACTTTAGAAAGTTGAATTTTACGGGATAAAAAAATTCACTCATAATTAAAGGTTAAGCAGGAAATTTAGGTAAACTCTACAGTGGAACACATTCTCTCCATTTCTCCTTTCTCAGAAATATCCATCTTAGGAGATTTCAACGTTCACCACCGCCAATGGCTCTCCTCTCACACTACTGACCAACCTGGTGAACAAGCCTACGTCTTTTCTATCATAAATGACCTAGAGCAGTTAGTTCAGCAACCCACCCATGTCCCGGATCGCATCGGAGATCGGCCCAACATTCTTTACTTGTTTCTAACGTCTAACTCTTCTTCTTATACTGTCGATCTGTTCTCTCCTTTGGGCTCCTCCGACCATAAACTTATCTCTGTCACCTGTCCTATCTCTCCAGTACTGCCACCCGATCCTACTAGCCGACGGCGATTGTGGCACTTTGGCGCTGCCGACTGGGAGGCTCTCCGGCAGTACTTATTTGATTTCCCATGGAATTATTTCTGCTTCCGTGGCCGGGGACCCTCGGAGAGTGCTGAACGCATTACCGAGGTAATCCTATCGGGCATGGAAGCATACATTCCATTCTCTTTCTCTAAGACTAATGCTAAAAAATCTTAGTTTACTCACGCCTGTTCTATTGCTGTCCACAATAATGAGGACGCATTCAAATGGTACCGACGCCTTAAAACTCAAGACTCTCATTCTTCCTATGTTTCTGCCCGGAATCAAGCCAAACCTGTTCTTCGACTTGCCAAACACTCTTTCATCAATAATAAATGCACTGAACTATCCAACTCTAGCTCTTCCCAAGCTTTCTGGCATCTAGCCAAAAACCTCTCCAACTATTTCTCTTCCTCGTCATTCCCACCCCTTACCCACTCTGATGGCACAACCATCACTTCTTCCTCTGACAAAGCTAAACTCTTCGCTCAAACTTTTGCTAGAAACTCCACCTTGTATGATTCCGGTGCTATTCCTCCCTCTCCACCCTCCTCTCTCATACTTATGCCTAATATCCTAATCTCTTCTAAAGATGTACTTTCATACCTCTCTGGGCTTAATACTAATAAGGCGTACGGTCCGGACGGTGTTCCTCCTGTTGTTCTCAAAAACTGTGCTTCCGTGCTGACTCCCTGCCTAGGCAAACTCATTCGTCTCTGTCTATCCTCTAACGTCTTCCCTTCATGCTGGAAGTTTGCTCACATTCAACCTGTCCCAAAGAAGGGTGACCGCTCTCAACCCTCCAACTATCGTCCAATTGCTCTCATCTCTTGTCTTTCTAAAGTTTTTGAAACTATTCTTGCTTCCAAATTTCTTAAGCATTTCTCTTCTCATAATCTGCTCTCAGATCGCCAGTATGGCTTCCTTAAAGGTCGCTCTACTGGTGATCTTCTTTCATATCTTACTAACTCTTGGTCATCCTCCTTTCGGGACTTCGGTGAGACATTTTCTATTGCGCTAGACATATCGAAAGCCTTCAATAGAGTCTGGCACAAATCTTTAATTTCTAAACTACCCTCCTTTGGTTTCTATCCCTCCATCTGTGCCTATGTATCTAATTTCCTTTCCGGCAGTTCCATAGCCGCGGTTGTGGACGGCCATCGTTCACTTCGTCACCCTATAAACTCCGGTGTTCCTCAGGGTTCTGTCCTATCTCCTATTTTCTTTCTAATTTTTATAAATGATCTCCTCAACTGTACCTCAATTCCCATCCATTCATATGCAGACAACTCAACCTTACACTACTCCATTTTTTTTTCAGAATGCCCCAGCCAGCAATCCCTCAATGACAAACGTAATGAAGCCATAGAACTCTTAAATTCTGATCTAAATACCATCTCCAATTGGGGCAGAGAAAACCTTCTTTCCTTTAATGTTTCCAAAACACAATTTTTCCGTCTATCTACCCATAAGGAACTCCCAGCGGACTATCCCTTATTCTTCAACAATACAAAAATAAATTATTCATCTTCTCTCAAAATTCTTGCTGTCTCTTTTTCTTCTGCTCTCAGTTGGAAGGACCATATTACCAGTCTTGCTAAGGCAGCCTCCCAGAAGCTGGGTGTGCTCAACCGCCTTAGGGGGTTCTTTTTCCATGCACAGCTTCTTGCTCTGTACAGGGGCATAGTGCGTTCTTGTATTCATTATTGTTCACATGTGTTGGGAGGTTCCTCTCACACTGCTCTCCTAGACAAAGTTGAAAGGAAGGCCTTTCGTATCATTAACTCCCGTCCACTCACCAACTCTCTGTATTCTCTCTCTCTCCGTCGCAATGTTGCATCTCTCTCACTATTCTATCGCTACTATAGTGTGCTTGTTCCCCAACCCATTAATATTAACAGATAAAAACATCTCTCTCTCTCTCTCTCTCTCTCTCTCTCTCTCTCTCTCTCTCTCTCTCCCCACCACAACTTCAGCACAACTCTTTCCTGATAATATTTGTTCTACTGACAATTTGTGTTTCTTTCCTCCAAGACTGACAAGACCAGAGCTCACTGTTATGCCAAAGTCTTGGCCCTACATTTCTAGGTTTATTTACAGTCTCGTCATTCACAAGTACACAATCACATAGGGTATACAAGGTCACAACCTAACCTAGTGTGAACTGAACTGAACTGAGTGAGACTAAACTACACTTAACTTAAGATTACGCTTCCCTTAACCTATAGTAGTCTTGCCTAAGTAAAATATAATTTACGATATCATACACAACCTTTAACTAATACCGGTACGAACATAAATAACCTAATATAACCAAACTTTAATGAACCTCACCTAAACTATAATATGTTAACCTAACCTCAACTTTAATGAACCTCACCTAAACTATAATATGTTAACCTAACCTCAACTTTAATGAACCTCACCTAAACTATAATATGTTAACCTAACCTCAACTTTAATGAACCTCACCAAACTATAATATGTTAACCTAACCTCAACTTTAATGAACCTCACCTAAACTATAATATGTTAACCTAACCTCAACTTTAATGAACCTCACCTAAACTATAATATGTTAACCTAACCTCAACTTTAATGAACCTCACCTAAACTATAATTATGTTAACCTAACCTCAACTTTAATGAACCTCACCTAAACTATAATATGTTAACCTAACCTCAACTTTAATGAACCTCACCTAAACTATAATATGTTAACCTAACCTCAACTTTAATGAACCTCACCTAAACTATAATATGTTAACCTAACCTCAACTTTAATGAACCTCACCTAAACTATAATATGTTAACCTAACCTCAACTTTAATGAACCTCACCTAAACTATAATATGTTAACCTAACCTCAACTTTAATGAACCTCACCTAAACTATAATATGTTAACCTAACCTCAACTTTAATGAACCTCACCTAAACTATAATATGTTAACCTAACCTCAACTTACCAAACCAAAGTTAACGGTATATACCTGAGAGAGAGAGAGAGAGAGAGAGAGAGAGAGAGAGAGAGAGAGAGAGAGAGAGAGAGAGAGAGAGAGAGAGAGAGAGAGAGAGAGATGTTTTAATTTGTTAATGAGTCGGTAGTTTTAGTAGTGGTGTAATGCTGGTAGCGGTGGTAATGGTGATAATAATGGTAATGATGGTAGTGTTGGTAATGGTTGACATGATAGCAGTAATGGTGGTCAGAATCAATATGAATGATGGTGTCAACAGTTAGGGTGATCAGAGCCGGGCTTAATGGTGGTAGTGATGGTAGCAGTGATGATAATGTTGGTAGTATTGATAGAAGTGGTGATAATAGAGACCACTAACTAACTAAACCTATCAATTATAATTGTTCTCAGGGTTCTATCCTATCTCCAGTTATATTACTAATAATCATTAATGATTTTCTCCAATGTACTTTTAGTCCTATCCAGTCATATGCTGATGACTGCCCTAATCTATTCAACTAGATTTCCACAGTGACCCTCCATGCAGTCACTTCAAAACTCATGTGATGAGGCCATACCACACATGTCTTCTGGCCTATCAACTATTTCCAATCGGGGCAGAGATAACCTTGTCGCTTTGAATGCCTCCCAAACTCAACCTACCTACCAACCCGTCACAACCTTCCACAGGACTATAATATATTCTTCAACATCACATAACTCAATTTGTCCTCTTCTCCCAAAATTCTTAGAGTTTCCTGATCATCTGACCTTTCCCGAAAAGACCATATCATCACTCTTGCTAAAAAAGCCTACCAGAAGCTAGGTGTGCTCATTCGTTTCTATGGATTCCTTACCCCTGCACAGTTTCTTGTGTTTCATTTTATAGGGGTACTGTACGTCTATGTATTGTTCGCATGTGTGGGGTACCTTGAATTTGGTCCTGTCACTCTTTCAATTTGAAGGGCCATTCGAAACAGGCAATTTTGATTTGTGTTCCTTTCTTACACACATAAAACAATGAAAACACCAGGATGATGATAAACTACTAATAAAGGCCATTATCATTCTTATCACGAAGCTTTCGTGGCATGTGTTTTACTATATTCAGTTTATTCTTTAAAACGCAAGATAACTATTTGTGATAGAAATAATGTATACATTATATTGTACATACGAACGATCCAAATTGTGTATCTTTATACATACCAACACAACAGAATAATCTAATTTTGTTGTATCTCACATAGTTTACAATTTATGAGCTGTTGCATATTCAAACTATGCCTTCTATGGAACAATATAAACAATACCAATAGTCTCCTATGTAAAAACTGTTAGTTGTACCTACCCTGGACGTACACACTGACCAGACTGTTGTGGTGCACCAAATTGTCTGGAAATAAAAATATATGTCCTGAGCGGCTTAAATATATGTCCTGAGCGGCTTAAATATATGTCCTGAGCGGCTTAAATATTGATGGTTGGAAACAGTTTAGGGACGTGTCAGTCAGTTCCTGGTTAGTTTGACAAAAAGCCACTTCCACCAAGTCTATATATTTGTAGCTAAATTCGAGTACATCTGTATTTCTTAACTCGGTTAGATATAACATTATCATCAATTTTGGTTAGCTTAGGCGTAGAGTAGTTATGTTTAGTTAGTGTAGATTAAGGTAGGGTGGGATAATGGCTTGGAGCTACGATATAATTGATATTGGTGAATGGAAAATGTCATAGAAAGCGAATGTATTTGTGGGCGAAATTACATTAAACAACTTGGTCTCTCTTGTTCACACACACACACACACACACACACACACACACACACACACACACACACACACACACACACACACACTCACATTATGGTATAACAAGTGTTTCCTCGGTAGTTACGATGTAAGTTGGTAATATACCTTGTATCTATCATGTAGAGTGTCGCTTTATCTTTTCGTTTACATGAAATATTGTTTGAATTTGCAATGAAAAGAGTATTCATTTTATTATGTACAATCAAGTGCGTTTGATTTAATATATATCGAACATTACCCATATGTTCAAATTTTAGTAAAAGTATACTATTATGTATTTGATAACTTACACACTTTATATAATCTTAATGTTAACAGTGTTTGTGTTCTATGTGGATGATTAGATAATAAGGGCACAGATGACATTATCTTGATATATTGAAAGCCACTAAAAAGGTCGGTCATCAATCACAAATATTATGCCATCAATTAACTCACAAGTGCCAATCATAAATTGCCTCCCATTTAAAACTCTGACAACAATGTTTTTACTGCAGTGTTGTAAAAAACCTAACGTTAGATATCATGCATTTTCAAATAGCGTAAACCACAGCTACTGATCGTCATCCATGTGTTTGTTATGTGTATGCAGGAGACAAGATAAAGCTGCCCGAAAGAAATGTCCACAACACATCATAGACCGAAGACATAATATGTATATACAACAACGCTTTCCATTGCCTTCAAATTACAAGAGTCAACAAATGAATTGGCAGCAATCCTTTACCTATCAATAATAAGTTTATTTATCAATCTACAATACTTCATGTACAAGAACAAACGTCCCTCATACACACCAGTTCCATCATTTCCTAATAGCAGAGCTACAAGTTCCTTCTATTATAACAACTGTGTCATGTTCCATTAACTGTGCGATCATTTGCCATCACAACAACAGTACCATCAAGTGTCTACCATTAACAACAAGTACTGCAACATTAATCGTGTGTTGGTCCCTGTTGACCAGTGTTATATCTTCTCCCGGCTGACAACCAGGATTTATCACCTGCTATACATCTCCTTTATCTTCCTATCTCTCTCTCTCTCTCTCTCTCTCTCTCTCTCTCTCTCTCTCTCTCTCTCTCTCTCTCTCTCTCTCTCTCTCTCTCTCTCTCTCTCTAAAAAAAAAAAAAAAAAATGTATGTAAGTGTATGTGTGTGCACTGTACAGTATGTGTATATATACTGTATATATATGTATGTATGTATGTGTATGTGTGTATATGTGTGTACCGGTGTATATATGTATATATATGTATATATATATATATATATATATATATATGCATATATGCATATATAGTTTGTAAGGCCAGACTGCCTAGTAAGGACCTTGAGGTCTGTGTGGTCTGTGTATCTATGTAGCTCTATGTAGCTCTCTATCTCTCTCTCTCTCTCTCTCTCTCTCTCTCTCTCTCTCTCTCTCTCTCTCTCTCTCGCGAAGAGAGCCTTCTTCTTTGTTATCCTTTCCTTCAACTTTCCTTTTCTAAAGGATATGCCATCTCTACTAGAATTAAGTCCTGACCACCTCGGTTGGATCGTAAGGTCTGTGTGGCCAGTGTATATACGTAAATATATGTAAATATCTCTCTCTCTCCGGGTGACACAATAATAATGTACACCATTCCTGGAACAATAATACAAGACCATGGTTTTCAATACCCTCCCAATTACACTCATACGCTTCTTAGTGTCCCTATGTAGAGTTCATACATATTTTAAACACTTTCCTGTTTATCTTACCCCACCTTATTTACCCATTTCATTGATATTCTTCAATCAAAAGTAAGTATTTTCCAACGACTATTCAATTATCAGTTTCCTTAATAATGTTACGCAATATTGATCCTATTTTGTTATGTTCTATATCCCAATATATTCAAATGTATGCCTCTCCATTTGCGCATTACATTCCTTATCATGTTACCATCTTTCCATATTTTTGTTTTTGAGCGAACTGTCGTTCACCTTCTTCCCCTTTCCTTTTAGTTTGGTATATGCTTTATATTTCTTATGTTTCTGTACCAATATGTATCTTCGTACTTCTTCTTTTGCTCCAATCAAATTTCGTTCTTCTCTATCCTAATATCCTTCCTCACTTTCTCCAGATTAGCGAATTTGATTTGTTTCTTCCCCTGTCAAATTATATGTACACAAATTGTCTTCAAATAACAGTTTCTTATTCTCTATCCAACAAGTCCGTGTCATATGTCTAGATATTTTGTATCTTGTTTCAACTAAACCCCATATATCTTTTCAAACTTATATTTCTATATATTTTGTTGCGGGTCACATACCCTCTCTTAAATTGCCATGTTTGTATGTGTGCGTGTGTGTGTGTGTGTGTGTGAGAGAGAGAGAGAGAGAGAGAGAGAGAGAGAGAGAGAGAGAGAGAGAGAGATTTGTATAAAGTGGTACTGATGTCTACTCCTGGATAAGCAAAGTTAGCAACCTTTATATCTAGACAGATATATGAACAGAAATATACAGATACCTATAATAGTTATAGCTATATTTAAAAAAAGGTATAGATAGTCAGACAGATGAACATAACAGAACCGGCGTACATCAATGCTTTCGACGGGTCCATGGCTGACGTTACCTATTGTCTATCACCGACGTTCACTTTATTATCATTTACACACACACACACACACACACGTCCTTTCTGTTTCTCAAATATACAATTACGTCGACACAAAAACCTAGTATAACTTAACTTATTCTAGTTTATGTGTCGGCCACTCGAGGAACTTTGACACATTAAGTTACGATCAATATTTGGTTCTGCCTTCCCTACAAGCAGTTACAAGTGTATGTTCAGCAGTTTTACGACACATTTTGTCTTGCATCATTAACTTACCATTATATATTTGACACAGTATATATTCATTGGCTATACCGCATTCTAATTTTACATTGTTTTTCTTCAGTCCATTTGTTTCTTAATGTCATCTCCCCATTCGTTTTCAGAAAGTACAACTAAATGTTTTATGTATCATTCTGCCTCTGACTAAACAATTGGTATAGTAGCATTTACAATGTGATATAAAGGATACTTATACCATGATAGGAGAAACACATTATTAACGTGCTTCGGTTATCTGTTTATTCACGACTGTATTACAGTAATAAGTGTGAACATAATCTAAGGACTGAAGGATGTTCAGTAGCCTGTAACTCATACTAGGCCCTGAGATTATCAATTGAAGCTTTGAGCAGTTTGATGCTTCATATATGTCGCACTAGATGGACTCAGTGGAGCTTCAAGGTGTTGGTTGCTTCCTTTCTGCCACACTAGATGATTAAACCTTATTTATACACATCATATGATTTGGAGAGAGCAGCTATACGGTCGTTCACAGCCTCTACGAATATGGTCGGGTATTTTCTATGCTATAAGCTGGTGATGATATAGAGGGTGTTTTCTTGATGTGTCAGTGTATCCAGGATATTTGTAGACCAGCAGCAACGATGAGAACACCTTAGAAGAAAAAAAATGACGATTGGCGTGGATTCGATCTGAAGTCCTTTTAATCTGCAGTCCACAACCCTATCCATTGTGCTATTGCTTCCCCTGAAGGTTTCTGAACCCTTTTAAATGACGAACTTTGAAGGTCTGTATCCCAGATGTTGATGTGAAGAAATCTTGTCCGGAAGTATAACATCTGACGTGAAGCTACTGAATTCGGGGGTTGATGAGTGGTTGGTGCTTCTGAATTCTTGTGTGCTTGCTTTTAGTGGGCGAACTGTTCTTTCCCTGCCACCTCTTTTTCCTTTCCTGTTTCTCTTGCTGATTCTCCCTACCCCTTGTGGGAGTAAGGGGTGGCTACTGACTGAATGACTATGTGTAGATCCCATCTCAGTAGTCCTTTAAGATTCCATTATATGTACTGTATATATATATACGGTATATATATACAGTATATATATATATATATATATATATATATATATATATATATATATATATATATATATATATGCAGACGACTCTACCTTACACCACTCAATTTGTTTTCCAGAAAGCCCCAGCCAGCAGTCCCTCAAAAGCAAACGTAATGAAGGCATACAACACTTATCTTCGGATCTAGCTACTATTTCCAATTGGGGTAGAGAAAACCTTGTTGCATTTAATGCTTCCAAGACTCAATTTATCCATCTTACTACCTGTCAGGAACCTCCAGAGTACGACTGTATCATTTATTCTTGAACAATACAAAAATTAACCCTTCATCTTCTCTCAACGTTCTCGGTGTCTCTTTTTCTTCTGCTCTCACTTGGAAGGACCATATTACCAGTCTCCCTAAGGCAGCCTCCCAGAAGCTGGGTGTACTCAACCGCCTCAAGGGGTTCTTTACCCCTGCGCAGCTTCTTGCTCTGTACAAGGGCACAGTGTGTCCTTGTATTGACTTTCGTTCACATGTGTGGGGAGGATCCTCTCACACCGCACTCCTAGAAAAAGTAGAAAGGAAAGCCTTTCGTATCATTAACTCCCGTCCACTCACCAACTCGCTGCAAACTCTCTCTCTTCGCTGCAATGTTGCATCTCTCGCTATTCTATCACTATACTACAATAATCAGTGTTCCTCGGAGCCTTCCCAGTGTATACCACCTCCTCTACGTAGGGTACGTAGTACCCGCCTTGCAACACAATCCCACCCCTACTCTGTGCAACTCTCCAACCCAAGAGTTATGCTATTCTCAGACTGTCTTTTATTCAACTGCTGAGCTCTGGAACTCTCTCCGAATATCAATCTTTCCCTTTCCCTATGACTCAAATTGCTTCAAACTCTGTGTGTCGTCCAGGCATTTTAGCTCGAACGTCCCTTGATTTTGGCCCTGTCACTCTTTCAACTCTAGGGGAGGCACTCACTGCAGGCAGCCATGCCTTTTGTCTCCCTCATTCAAATAGAAAACAAAAGTATATATATATATATATATATATATATATATATATATATATATATATATATATATATATATATATATAGGTGTCTATTTTGTATGTTCTGGGCGAGCGACAGCGAAGAAATCGGCCTTCGGCTAGAACATTAATTCATCGAAACATGTACACATTTTGGTTGGAGGGGAACTGGGTGAGATATATTTTAGATTGAAGGAAGTCTGGGAAGACGGGTTTGTTAGCCTAGGCGATAAACTAAAATACATTGCTCGAAAATGCGTAAAAGAAGCACAATCCTCAATAATAATTAAGTGTAGATTTTTACTTAAAGCCTGGTTCACACATAGCCGAGTCGGTGCGCGAGTCCAACACGAGTGATGAAATTTTGGTATTCGGCAATGACTCGTTAATACTATTCAACACTCGTGTAGACTCGTGTTTCACTCGTGTATACACTTTGTTTTCTCGACACACTCGTGGGTACTCGCCACGGGGTCCAAAAATTTCATGCATGCATGAAATTTTTGGGCCCCGTGGCGAGTACCCACGAGTGTGGCCTAAATACGTGTAGACTTGTGTACATACGTGTTCACTCGTGTTTGACTCTGAATAACTCTTCGTTATTCGTGTTAACTCATGTTGACTCATGTAAACCTGTGTAACACTCTTTGGTGATTCGTCACTTTTCGTCATCATTTCGACGTTGACGAATTAACACGAATCAACACGTGTCTACACGCAACAACACGTATGTAACACACATGTTGATCCGTGTAACACTCGCGTTGACTCGTGTTGACTCGCGTTGACTCGTGTTAGACTCGTCCATACTCTTTGTTTACGTGCCCTGGAATTTGACCGTTATTTTTCAAATTTTTGACACTCGTGTTGGTTTCATGTTACACTCGGTTTGACTCTCAGTTACTCGTACAGACTCTTGCATGAACACGTGTTGACTCGTATTGACTCGAGTTAACTCGTGTTACACTCTCGTTGACTCGGGATCAATTGCTACTCGCGGCCTACTCGGCCTCCAGCGACGGCGATAATCGACGAGTGTGACTCGTGTTAGACTCGCGCACCGACTCGGCTATGTGTGAACCAGGCTTAAGTGTTTTTCGTCTGGACCCCCTTCTCCCTCATGTTTAGCCTCAATAGTGTTGATAATTTAAGACGTTGTCCCCACTAGTCTAGCTATATTAAGACCTCTCGCCCCATTGCTGCCTATTTTAAAACCTTGCATGCCATTTAGGTGTCGATTTCTTCCTGGCGAGCGAGTGGGAACTTGTAATTATGGAGTTTGTTGGAAGTCTAGGGAGCAAACTAAAAACTCACCTTAAAATATCATAATGGCACACAAGATTCCGGACCCGATAATGTTAAACACAATCATCTAGTTTATTCGAAACCTCTCTCTATAGTGGACATAATTATATGCAGATAACTGAACATGTGAGGGATAGAACTTGTGGGTGAAGGCATAAGATAACAATGGATACAATATTCATAATGAACCCGTTATGAGCCCCTCCCTAGGTACTAGTGAAGCCTGGAGGTGGCCCTGTGAACCATTATTGACAAGGTCGGTACCAGAGCCTTAGGTCCACACATTATGTAGGCCTATTATATGATGGGGAAGGGGAGATGGTGTAGGGCTGGGGGATGATATTAATTATATATAGGTTAAGAGAGAGAGAGAGAGAGAGAGAGAGAGAGAGAGAGAGAGAGAGAGAGAGAGAGAGAGAGAGAGAGAGAGAGAGAGAGAGAGAGAGATGACGGGGATGGAGATCTAGGGAGTGTGATGGAATAGCAAAAATAATAATTATACGAAGTTGCATTATATGATGGTAAGGGGCTAAATGGTTCCTTATTTGTAGAATTACAGATAGATAGATAAGGGCGAGTGGGTGGAAGTGGAGTGCAACAAGTCAGTTAGAACCAAAGATACATGACCTGCATGATGAGAGGGGAGAGAGAAAGAGGTGGAATAGTAAAATAGAGAGAAAGATTTGATAAGAGGAACTGTGTGGAGAGATACAGTAAGGTGGTGATAGGACGGACACGTGAATGACACCAGACAAGGTTGACAAAAGTTAAATGATAGAAGGGAACTGTTTACGGTAAAATGAAAGGCAGGAAGAAACACTATAGACAAAATTGTTAATGATAGAGTAGGAATTAGATGACACATGCACACATTCAAGTAAGCAAGCGATTGCACACACACACACATACACACATACAGCACATACATACACACACACACACATGCATACATCCACGTATATGTACAATCATGATACAACAGTAAAACCTCAATTAGGTTTTCAACATTTGACTCATTTTACAACAAAACCTACACCATGAAAATAATTTTACAAATTGCACAAACGCCAATAGCATATTTTCTGTCTGGGCAATGTTTCCGGTCATTGGTATATTAACTATCTGAAGTAACGCAGTTCGGTCATATGGTATTACCGATATTAGTCATTTTAACCTACCATATCGTAATCTGGATTACTGGAACTTATTATGTCTTATCCAAGTTAATGTAACTAATAAACTCGAAGCAAGTATGAGCGGTACTGGTACACACACACACACACACACACACACAATATATATATATATATATATATATATATATATATATATATATATATAAGTGATGTCACAATTATCTACTGTATATATCCGTCCTCTGTGTACCCCAACTAATAATTCATCTGGTAAAATAGTTAATTAGACAGGCTTACATTCTTATAATAAGTACGGATGAATGGTAACACAACTTTTTGTGAGAACAGGTCACGCTTTGTTACACTGGCCGTGAATTGAGAATTAACATTTCTAATTACAACCTCCCTCAAGTTACTGTCAAAGTTTTAACAACATATGGCGACAGTTTGCTTAATTCTTCGTATCAGAATAGGCTGTAAGCTAACGATAAAATATTTTACCTTTTATAGTGTAGGCTATGCATTAAGTTAACTTGAACTCCGAAAAAATATTATTAGCATTAGAACCACGGGGATAATTTTTCAACTTTTACTTATTGGTTATTTGCAGGTGTGAACAATGTCCACGATATATTTAATGTTAGTCCAGTGTTAGACAGTTCTACTAAAGGGCTCCTGTCTCACCAGCAGTCTCCCAATAAAAGGTGTGAACGGTATACCTGGACGACCATACCTTAGTCTGACCAATGTTATTTACGCTTGGTTTTGGGAAGGAAATACTTAATTATTTCTGATAGCTTTTAGTTGCCTGGAATCCTGCGAAATTACAAATACCCATGGCCTGATAATTGAGTGGTACTTTTATAAAATGACATATATATTAATTCAGGTGAATATTCCTGCGATGGTTTCATACAGTACATGCAACTCATATTTGTTTTGGTATTTCACCGCGGCTGTGGGGTGTGTTTTGTTTATATTAATATGGATGTAATTTACCTCTGAATCGTTCGTCTGTTTACGCCAATCATCCAATGAATTACAAATATGTTCACTTGTTACAATATTACCAATCTAACTTTCCACGTGCTTGATAGAATAACAAATACTCATATTTTGCCAGTGAAACATTGATCCTGCTACGTTGAGCATCTATATTATCTTTACTTTTGTTGTAATTTTATTTATTTCCTTGATATCTAGTTATTCGTATATATTATTTATCGCTTTCCTTCCCGATTTGTCTTGTCTTCTTATTAGTGTACTCTTTTCAGTTAACGTTTAACCATGACGATAATTTTGTTTTGTACCAGTTTGGTCTTTACCTCTTGACACTTGATATATTGTGTCTGTCATGTTATATCTAGACAATAATATATTTAACAGTATTCTGAAACCCATCAATACGGTGGTGTCCTCTACATCATTCTGGCGTATTTCAGACGATTTTACTGAACCTAGGAAAGACCTCAAGCTATCAAAAGAGTAACTATTTTCTCTCCCCTTTGACTCTCACAGATCCTTCCTAAACTTCATAAGGATGTCTATACTCTAGTGTAAGCCAGAATAGCATTAATATTAGTCCACTGTACTGAAGGCGGTGATTCCCATCACCTCCTTTAACCCCTTATTGGCGGCGCGCAACATAAGTCGAGTGAAATAAATTTGGACTATGTGGCGGCGCGCGACATAGGTCGAGTTGCTATTTCCCGCCCTAATTTAAGTGGCAAGCAAAATCTAGCAGTCAGGCAGTGTACTACTAGGTCCCACCTACACATCCCCACCGCGTGAGCTTGGCTCAGTACCGCTCTAGCCGCCACAATGGAGAGACAAGATTTGCCTGTGTTCGATTCGGTGCCCGCCCCTAGTACGTCGCGCCAGACAAGGCGTAGGGCCCCGCTCTCAGCCGAGGAGTTAGTTCTGCTGATGAACTCTTCAGCGGTATCTAGAATATCGTTGAATGAAAGCATGGAAGGGCTTGGTGAGAGTGCGGGAAGTGAGGAGGAAGAAGAACTGGAAGATAAACCTGTCGTCGGTTTTCACAGACGCCATAACTTGCGGGGCGAAAATGGTGAAGATGGTGACGAGGATCTTGGTGAACACACTGGTGTGGGTGTTGGTAAGTACAATGTACATTTATATTATTTGAGAGATTGATAGAGATTGATGTAGCCTACAATAATTTTATTATTGGCGTAATGTGGGTACATTTCTTACGGGAATACAAGCAACGAAGATTGTGTTGTTGGTCTTCCTATAGCAACGAAGATTGTGTTGTTGGTCTTCCTATAGCAACGAAGATTGTGGTGTTGGTCTTCCTATAGCAACGAAGATTGTGGTGTTGGTCTTCCTATAGCAACGAAGATTGTGGTGTTGGTCTTCCTATAGCAACGAAGATTGTGTAGTTGGTCTTCCTATAGCAACGAAGATTGTGGTGTTTGTCTTCCTATAGCAACGAAGATTGTGTTGTTGGTCTTCCTATAGCAACGAAGATTGTGGTGTTGGTCATTCTATAGCAACGAAGATTGTGGTGTTGGTCTTCCTATACATATGGGATATACAGTATAGGCTATCTGCATGAGACTTTGAAATTGCTTGCAAGTGTGATTGCAAGTGATTGCAATAATTTTATTATTGGCATACAGGCCTAGGCCTATGTCAGCGTATACGGTACATTTGTTACGTGAATACAAGCAACGAAGATTGTGGTGTTGGCCTTCCTATATTACGTTTCCTTTCATTTTATAGGCGTATATAATACATATATATCGGTGTACAGTAGAATACATTCCTTACGCATGTGACTGAAATTGCTTGCAAGTTTGATTGCAACCGATTGAAGATTGTGGTGTTGGTCTTCCTCTATTACGTTTCCATTCATTTGATAGGCGTATATCACGGTGTAGGGTTGATTTCATACTATGAAATCAACCCTACACCGTGATATATACGCCTATCAAATGATGGCAATGATATTATTATTTATTGTTTGCGAGTTTTCATTCATTTCATAGGCGTATATCAAGGTGTAGGGTTGATTTCATACTATGAAATCAACCCTACACCGTGATATATACGCCTATCAAATGATGATATCAATATACGGTATATACAGTATATATATATATATTTTTTTTTTTTTTTTTTTTTTTTTCTATATTCCAACTTACTTCCTCTCGGGCATAGGCTGAGAGCCTTAACATTCACCGCTTTACAATGAACAGTGAAGCCCGTGAGGTCTTGTTCCAGTCTAGGGAGTGAGACTTGTGAAGCACGTAGAGTACAACGAGCACCTGCCATCTTGCCTTCACATGAGGCACGGTGCTCACTCATGGCCCGAAACGACCCCATCTCTGAAGCCATCTCGTTCCCGTGCTTCACTGTCTGACCCCCTACACTCGGACTCTCACACTTACACACACACAACGCCACCTGTTGAGCAGATAACTCACCAGGCATTGCACCCCTATAGCATATTTTGAATATGGGAATATTCATACACTGCTATTTAATCAGGGAACAATGAGGGTATTTTTATTGACGTTTCGGTGGGCTTGTGGTAATGCACTGATACTAGGTACAGCACAAATTCCATCCCAATAATATCTTCCCATTGATACATCGGGATTTGAACCCGGGACCTTTGGATTACCAGGCCTCCATATATGATATTTTGGAGAAATGTACTTTCTCTCTCTCTCTCTCTCTCTGTCTCTTTCGTTCTTCCAATCTTTGTTTGTGTGACTTACTGATTACTGTAGGCCACTCCTCAAACAACCATTTTATCACATGCCCCCGGGCAGTACCACCAAGTAGGATTTTCTTTCTCTCCCTTCATTTATTCATTTATTTATTCATTTCTTCGCGTGACTCCATGTTGCTTTCAATCATTTGATAGGCGTATATATCACGGTATACGGTACATTTGTTTCCTTACGAAGGTGACCTTGAAATTGCTAGGACTCTTCTCTCTCTTTTCGTAAGGAGAGAAATGTACCGTACACGTTATATATACGCCTATCAAATGATTGCAAGCAATATAGAGTATATATATATATATATATATACCGTATATTGATATCAATAATTTGATAGGGGTACATATCACCATGTACGGTAGCTTTCTTTACTTACAATGTACCGTACATGGTGATATGTACGCCTATCAAATGATTGAAATCAATATACAGTACACCAATATACAGTATATATATATTGATATCAATCATTTGATAGGCGTATATATCATCATGTACGGTACATTGTAAGTAAAGAAATCTACCGTACATGGTGATATGTACGCCCATCAAATGATTGATATCAATTTACGGTATATATATATATATATATATATATATATATATATATATATATATATACCGTATATTTATTGTTCCATATATGATATTTTGGAGAAATTTACTTTCTTTCTCTCTCTCTCTCTCTCTCTCTCTCTCTCTCTCTCTCTCTCTCTCTCTCTCTCTCTCTCTCTCTCTCTCTCTCTCTCTCTCTCTTTCCTTCTTCCCATCTCTGTTTGTGTGACTCACTGTTTATCAGTCAATCCCCAGAATACCCTTTTGACAATTAGCCCCGGGCACTACCACCAAGTAGCATATTCTTTCTCTCCCTTCATTTATTCATGTATTTATTCATTTCTTCGCGTGACTCCATGTTGCTTGCAATCATTTGATAGGCGTATATATCACGGTATACGGTACATTTGTTTCCTTCGAAGGTGACCTTGAAATTGCTAGGACTCTTCTCTCTCTCTTTTCGTAAGGAAAGAAATGTACCGTACACGTCATATATACGCCTATCAAATGATTGCAAGCAATATACATTATATATATATATATATATATATATATATATATATATATATATATATATATATATATACTGTATATATTATATATATATATATATATCCCCCTTGGGGGTTAGGGAATATGCCCCACGTGCCTTCTGCGTGTCGTAAGAGGCGACTAAAGAGGTTGGGTCGGTGGGCTTGCGACCCCCACCCGGAAAAAATATCTAAGCAAAGAAAAACGAGCGAACAGCCTCGGATGCGGACGGAACCAACGTTGACGAACCACGACCGACTAAGGACATGCCTTCGGACATTCTGAGAATGGCTACGTGGAATGTTAGTGGCATGAATGATGGAACAAAAGAGAGAGAGGTTCTGGAAGTGTTAGTGAATGCCAGGCTGGATGTATGTGGAATGACAGAGACCAAATGGAAAGGTTCAGATGTGAGAGAATGGGAATGTGGAATGGGTGTGTGTGCTGGAGTGAGTGAAGGAACAGCGAGAGAAGGTGCATGTTTGTTTGTAAGTAGCAAATGGAAGGAATGTGTAAGAGTATGGGTCTGTGGGTTCAAGGATTGTGTGGGTGAGAATGAAAGTAGGAATACAAACGTGGGTGATTGTATGCGTGTATGCCCCGACAGAGGATATACTTGAAAGAAAGAAAGAGGAGTTCTGGATGAATGTGGAGGCGTGCCTGGAGAAGTTTGACAAGAACGAAAGAATATTTCTGATTGGGGATATGAATGGTAAGGTGGGTGATAGGAAAGTTGAGGGAGTGGTGGGAGGGTGGGGGGTACCATCAGAGGTGAATGGGAATGGTAGTGCACTTGTGGACGTATGTGTGGGAAGGAGGCTGTGGATAGCCAACACCTTCTTCCGACACAGAATGATCCACAGGTACACGTGGAAACGGATGTTGACGATGAAAGATAAGACAGTGGTGGAACGAAAGTCATTGATTGATTATGTATGTGTGGATGAACGAATGAAGAAATCTGTGATGGATGCTAGGGTGTATAGGGGTATTGGAGGGGGTCTGTCTGATCATTATGTAGTGGTAGCTAAGGTTAGGATACAAAAGAAGTGGGTGAGGAGAGCGGGAGGGAGGCGAGAGGAGGGTGGAATGGTGAGGAGGGTGGAGAGGTTGCAGGAGGAGGAAGTCAGGGAGGAGTACAGGAGAGCAGTGGAAAGACGACTAGGTGGGTTCGACCTGGAAGTTATGGAGGAAGTGGAGGAGATGAGCAAGGTGTTTAAGGATGAGATCTGTGCAGCATGTGAGGAGGTGTGTGGAGTGAGGAGAAGAGGGAGGGGAGTGAAAGGTACAGCATGGTGGACAGAAGAGGTAAGAATAGCTGTGGAAGAAAAGAAGAAAGCATATAGAGTGTGGTTGGGTAGTAGAGGGAATGAAGATTCCGAGAGACAGAAACGAGCGAGGTACGTGGAGAGTAAGAGGGTGGTGAAGAGAGTAGTGAAGGAAAGTAAGAGAAGAGTAGATGAGGAATTTGGAAGGAATCTGAGTGTAAAATGGAGGGAGAGTAAGAAACTGTTCTGGAAAGAAGTCAAGAAAGTTAGGGAAGGTAGCAAGGGAAACAGTAAGGGTGTGAAAGATAAGAATGGGAGAATGCTAGCCGAGAAGCAAGAGAGAGTCGAAAGATGGAGGGAGTACTTCAGTGAGTTGCTAAATGAAAGGAATGAAGAGCCAGCAAACATAGCTGGATATGGTATGGGAGGGAGAAGAAGAGAAGTAGTGGAGGAGGAGGTGGGGATCAGGAGGTCAGAAGTGTGGGAAGCCATGAAAAGAGTGAAGTTGGGGATAGCACCAGGAACAGATGGAGTGTGTGGGGAAATGTTGAGGTATGGTGGTGAGATAGTGATAGAATGGGTATGGAAAATGTGCAAACTAGCATGGGAGAAGGGGAGTACACCCGATGACTGGAAGACTGGCATAATAGTCCCCCTATATAAGGGCAAAGGGGAAAGAGGAGTGTTTGGTAACCACCGAGGAATATGTCTTCTAAGCGTAGTAGGGAAGGTATACAGTAGGGTAGTGATTGAGAGAGTGAGAGTGAGAACGGAGAAATGGATAGGCGACGAGCAGGGAGGTTTTAGGAAGGGAAGAGGATGTGTAGATCAGATTTTTACCCTGAATTGTGTTGTGGAGAAGTATCTGGAGAAGAAACAAAAGGTGTATGTTGCCTTTATGGACTTGGAGAAGGCCTATGACAGAGTGGATAGAGAAGGTTTGTGGAAAGTACTTAGAATATACGGAGTAGAGGGCAAGTTGCTGAAAGCAGTGAAGAGCATGTATGAGGGTGCAAAGGCGGCAGTACGTGTGGAGAGTGAGCAGAGCGAGTTCTTTGACCTGAATGTTGGTTTGAAACAGGGGTGTGTGATGTCCCCGTGGTTGTTTACTGTATATATGGATGGAGTCATGAAAGAAATACTATCAAGAGCAGTGAATGTTGGTGTATCGCTGAAAAGGGAGGGAATTGAGTGGAAGCTACCTATACTGCTGTTTGCGGATGATACAGTTCTGATGAGTGATAATGAATGGGAGTTGCAGGGTCTGGTAAATGAGTTTGGAACAGTGTGCGAAAAACGGAATTTGAAGGTAAATACGGGGAAGAGCAAGGTTATGGTCTTCGAAAGGGTGAAGTCACAGAGTGTGAGGTGAAGCTGAACGGTCAGGCTATGGAGATCGTCAACTCTTTTAAGTATCTGGGCAGTGTGTTGAGTAAAGATGGGACTATGGATGAAGAGGTGCGGGAGAGGGTACAACAGGGGAAGAGGGTTGTAGGAACGCTAAAAGCAGTAACAAGAAATAGGGTGGTCAGTATGGAAGTGAAGAAGTCCTTGCATGACAGTGTGGTAATCCCGACACTGACTTACGGAAGCGAAGCATGGACGTTGGTTGAGAGACTCAGACCAAGAGTGAGAGCAGTGGAAATGAATTACTTAAGGAGTGCGTGCGGAGTTACATGGAGGGATAGACAGACTAATGAGGAAGTAAGAAGGAGGTGTGGTGTGGAGGTAGATGTGCTGGAAACTGTGAAAAGGAACAACTTGAGATGGTTCGGCCATATGGAACGTATGGAAAGCGAGAGAACGACTAAGAGGGTGTACGAGAGCGAGGTGGAGGGACAGAGGGGGAGAGGTAGACCGAATATGAGGTGGAAGGATGGAGTGAGGAACTACATGAACGAAGGCGGTGCTGGTTGGGGGGAGGGGCGTCGACTGACTGGGGACAGAGGTGCATGGGGGCGGTTCGTTCGTGGCCACACCTTCGGGGATCACGGCGTCAGGCAATAGATAGATAGATAGATATATATATATATATATATATACCGTATATTGATATCAATCATTTAATAGGCGTACATATCACCATGTACGGTAGATTTCTTTACTTACAATGTACCGTACATGGTGATATGTACGCCTATCAAATGATGATATCAATAAACGGTATATATATATATATATATATATATATATATATATATATATATATATTAGGGTGGTCCACCAAAAATATTTTTATACTTTTATTCCTCCACAAGGTTATTTTTTGTCCATTACCCATAGGTTACAAGTCTATGAAATTTCATGGCGATAAAACTTAATTTAGAGGTCGCCCCATCATCTCGCTTTCTATCATAGGATTTAACCCGGAAAATATCACATACCCAAATTGGAGCACTTCCCGACATCACAGACCCAAATGGTGTTGATTTCTGAATTCTCCGGGGTTGGTAACCCCATAGACCACATTATATCAACTAAAAACTGATATACAGCTGTCTGAATGCTGATTTTCATTATTTGGTTTTCATACCGTAAATTAGGGGTAGGCTATACCCTGGTTAGGGTACTTCTAATAGAGATAGAACAAAATGGTTTGCATTTTTGAACTCAGAAGGGTCGATTTACACATAGAAATGCTTTCATATTTCATTTATTTACTAAAACCTGCAAACTATGACAGACAATTTCAATTTCTCTATTTTCCTATAGAAAACCTATTTTTTTGGCAATATTTTGTGAATTGTCAATAAATCAGTGTCGATGAAACCACTTCTATGTGTAAATCGACCCTTCTGAGTTCAAAAATGCGAACCATTTTGCTTTATCTCTACTAGAAGTGCCCTAACCAGGGTATGGCCAACCCCTAAAATTTACTGTGAAACCCAAATAATGAAATTCAGCATTCAGACAGCTGTATATCAGTTTTTAGTTGATAAAATGTGGTCTATGGGGTTATCAACCCCGGATAATTCAGAAATCAACACCATTTGGGTCTGTGATGTCGGGAAGTGCTCCAATTCGGGTATGTGATATTTTCCGGGTTAAATCCTATGATAGAAAGCGAGATGATGGGGCGACCTCTAAATATAATTGTATCGCGATGAAATTTTGCACACAAGGAGAGGAATGCAACACGAAAAAAAGCAGCTGTGTGGAGAAAGGACCAGTGCACTTTGAAATTTTACCCCCTCTTCTTGGACCACCCTACTGTATATTGGTGTATATTGCTTGCAATCATTTGATAGGCGTATATATCACGGTATACGGTACATTTGTTTCCTTACGAAGGTGACCTTGAAATTGCTAGGACTCTTCCTCTCTCTCTCTCTCTCTCTCTCTCTCTCTCTCTCTCTCTCTCTCTCTCTCTCTCTCATGTCTTAGTTGTCAAGTTTGAGTCTGCACATCCCTCATACGAAATACCATTCCCACAATTTTCATAGGCAACACAAGACAGGCCAAACGACGAAGATCGGTATCCCCACGGCCACGCCCAGCCACATCCAGGCAGCGAGCCTCGTCAGAGCCTCCAGTGATGCCCGTTCAGCTAGGGAACATCTCGGGGATAATGCAGCTACCACTAACCCCCGCCCATGGACAACCAGGACCAGCGACGTCAACACCAGCTGTTGATGCTCCTCCCAGGTTGTCAACGCCACCCGGGCTGCATCGGATGAGGAGGATCAGGAGGACCAGGCGTCGGCTGACTATGTCTGATAGTGATGCCGGCACCGACTCAAGCTCTCCCGATTCGCCTGAAGCAAGGATATCCCCCACGCCAGCAAGCGACTCTAATAGCGGGCAGGCACAGCCACAGCAAGGTGCCCGGGGAAGGGCCCGAGGAAGGGCCCGAGGAAGAGCCAGAAGAGGTGCTCGGGGACGTGCTCGGGGAGGTGCCCAGGGAGGTGCCCCGGGAGGTGCCCCGGGAGGTGCCCTAGGAGGTGCCCCAGGAGGTGCCCTGGGAGGTGCCCCAGGAGGTGCCCCACGATAGGTCGGGAGGGGCAGGAGGCCGGACGAGCCACCTATCTTTCAGTGGGAGCACTGCGAGCCTCGGGATATGCCTGGGGTTCCACCCAATTTTGATAAGGGGACAAATGGCATCCAGCCTGGCTTTCCCTGTACAGAGAATGATACCCCTTATGACTACTTCCGAGCATTCTTTGACGATGAATTGCTCGGGGACATGGTAAGGGAGACAAACCTATACGCAAGGCAGCACTCCGAAGAGATGGCCTCGCCCCACATGACGAGATGGACGCCCATCGATATCCCTGAGCTCCTCGTGTTTTTGGCCCTCACCATGCTAATGCCCCACATGAGAAAGCACAACATGCTGGATTATTGGCTGATGCATGACATTAGATCAACGCCAGTCTTCAACATGTACATGCCCAGGGACCAATACCGACAAATTCTCAAGTGCTTGCACTTTTTCGACAACACTGAGGCACACGGAGCTGACAAGTTTTGGAAAATCTGGCCATTCCTGAACTCTTTCCTGAACAGGTATCGCCGGTTTTTCAAACCTTTTCAGAATGTCGTGATCGATGAGTCCTTGATCCTCTTCCGTGGACGTCTCTCTTTCAGGCAGTACATTCCGTCGAAGCGTCACCGCTTCGGGATCAAGTTCTTTGTACTGTGTGACTGCGAGACAAGATACGTGCTGGACCTCATCATCCACACCGCTACTGATGTGGACATTCCAAACGACCCACTGGGTCTTTCAGGGGCGGTTGTGAAGACACTGATGGAGCCGTATCTGGATGCCAACCGTATCTTGTACACCGACAATTTCTACACCTCTCCTCTCCTTGCCAGGTATCTCCTTTTAAGGAGCACGGGAAGCTGTGGAACTGTCAGGGCAAACAGGAAACACTGGCCCAAGTTTCATGCTACACAGAAAGGAGACATCTTCCGGAAGAAGAGCAGTAGTGACAGTATACTGGCTATTTGTTGGCATGACACAAAGACAGTCAATGTCCTCTCCACCTTCCACAAGTCCACAATGCGAGATAGCGGGAAGAAGAGATACCACATGGACCCTGTCACCCGCGAGAAGCATCTAGTACCTATCTCCAAACCTGACCTTGTTATGGACTACAACATAAGCATGCGGTTGGTGGATAACAGTGACATGCAAATCACTGCTGTTGACTGCCTCAGGAAGACGTGTAAGTGGTATAAGAAGGTGATACTCCATCTTCTTGATGTCACTATCCTGAACGCGTACAACCTGTGGATGACGCGGACAGGAAGGAGGAGCTCTGTAAGGCTGTTCGCGAAGGAAATCATCGACTCCATCCTCAGGAAGCACGGAACCACACGTATGCTACCACCTCCGAGGCCGATCGTGAATCTGCCTGCCCGCCTTGAGAGCCGGGACTACTTCTCGACCCACATGCTTGTGTTTTGCCCCCGCTCAGCATCACAAATCGCAGCCAACCGGAAGCACGGACTGAAGCAGTGCCACGTTTGCAGACACACAACAAGGAGGAACCAAATCAGGAAGGAAACCACGTTCATGTGTAGTTATTGTAATGTGGGACTATGCGCTTCTCCTTGCTACACCGAGTACCACACAGTGGAACACTTCTAGATCTCCTCCAAGACCTTCTCCTCCTCTAGACCTCTTGCCAATCATTCATAACTTCATTCAATCATACATTCATCTATTTCAAACTACCTCATGAATTCATGTCATTCAATCATTCATATGGTGGAATAGCACACTATCCAAACACAAGTGCATTCATCATCATCAGCAACATCACCCATTACATCCATAAGTTTCGAATCTCATCCATCCATCTGCTTCTTGGTCCACCTCATACATCCATGTCATTTGTCTACCTCAATCATATAACTGACTTTTATCTACCTCAATCATATAACTGCCTTTCCTACCTCAATGAAATGTGGATTACAACTCCTGGGAACACCACAAAAATAAAAAATGAGTCGTCATCACTACCCCATAGGGTGATTTGAAAATGTGTTGAAATAATATTATTTATAAAACAAAACAAAAAATCCTGCAAAGCAAGCGAAACAGAGAGAGAGAGAGTGAAAATGCACGCATATATATATATATATATATATATATATATATATATATATATATATACGCCTATCAAATGGTTGATATCAATATACACCAATATATATATATATATATATATATATATACCGTATATTGATATCAATCATTTGATAGGCATACATATCACCATATACGGTACATTGTAGGGACAGAAATCTACCGTATACCGTGATATATACGCCTATCAAATGATTGAAATCAATATACACCAATATACAGTATATATATATTGATATCAATCATTTGATAGGCGTAGGCCTATATATCACGGTATACGGTAGATTTCTGTCCTTACGAAAGGAGAGAGAAGAGTCATAGCAATTTCAAAGTCACCTTCGTAAGGAAACAAATATACCGTACATGGTGATTTATATACGCCTATCAAATGATTGCTATCAATATACACCACTATACAGTATATATATATATATATATATATATATATATATATATATATATATACCGTATATTGATATCAATTATTTGATAGGCGTACATATCACCATGTACGGTACATTGGAGGGACAGAAATCTACCGTATACCGTGATATATACACCTATCAAATGATTGATATCAATATACACCAATATACAGTATATATATATATATATATATATATATATATATATATATATATATATATATATATATATATATATATATATTCTGACATACGGAGCCCTGTATGTTAATTTAAGAGTTAGAATTAGAGTTGAAGGAGTCACACTACCCAAACGGTGAAGCAGACTAGCGAGCGAACTAGCGAGTGGGGAAACCAGCTCGCCCGCATACCTGCAAACAAGCCTTCACACCTGCGTGCGTCATAGGGGACCCTGCAAATGACCCAACACTATGACGTATGTTCGACGCCAGGAGCTGTGATTGGACCATGCACCTGCTATGCAACTCTAGGAGCTGTGATTGGAGCGGGCACCACCCCCGCCTCCTGATTCGTTCCTACACCATCATTGTTTAGTATATAAGACCCGAGTTGTGGGCATTCAAATCAGTCTCATTTGGAGTTGGGGAAGGTGAACTTGCAGCTGGAGGAAGACGGGGTGAAGTATTATAATTGGATTGTGACTGTCAGTCAGATTATATAAGTGTGTGTTAAGTGTGTTCGGTGTAAACACTTACGTTATGTTGGTTAGTGAGATATATGATTGGAAATTAACGATAACGCTACTATTATGTGCTTAACTATTTGATTGGGAATTAACGTTAACGCTACTATTATGTGTTTAACTATTTGATTGCGAATTAACGTTAACGCTACTATTATGTGCTTAACTATTTGATTGGGAATTAACGTTAACGCTACTATTATGTGTTTAACTATTTGATTGCGAATTAACGTTAACGCTACTATTATGTGCTTAACCCTTAATTAGCGGCTCACCACATAAGTCGTATTTAATAAAGCTGGACTATGTGGCGGCGCTCGACATAGGTCGAGTGGCAATTTCAGCACGTAATGTTGCTGAGAGAGAGAGACAAGTGGTGGCAGGAGACTAGCGAGCGTATGACTGCTCCAGACCACCGCGGCGAACCTACTGACACAAATCTCAGCTCCCTCCTCCCTCTCTCACTCGCTACATACTGAATTATATGGGGAAAGTACCGAATTACATGCTTTTTGCACTCGCGTTGCACGGTTATTGCAAGAAAACTAGCCATCATAAAAGGATCGTTATGGTGTCATTCGAAAGCTCTGTTTATGCCCTTTCAGGGATAGGTACTTGTTTTACGTTCTGGGTCTTATTTAGGCATGAAAATGATCACGTAAACAGCCCTATTTTGGCTAAAAACACCCCGCTGTGCGGTACATATAAATAAACCGCACAGGCCGCTCGTAAGGTGTTAACTATTTGATTGGGAATTAACGTTAACGCTACTATTATGTGCTTAACTATTTGATTGGGATCTAACGTTAACGCTATTATTATGTACTTAACTATTTTAGTTGACTAACTTGTGGACTAAAGCAACTCTTTAAGTAATTGGGTTATGATGAAAGTAATACTATTGTTTTATATTAATACTTACGAGTTCTTTCATTTTCTTTGAATTAACCTTACATTGCTTAACGGTGCTTAGTACGGTGATGCTATTGTCTCGTATTAGTAATATCGCCTTAGACTAACATGGCTGTGTTAATATTACTTCTAGTGATTTCCTAAGCTGAAGAAAATTCTTTTAGCTTCAAAATATTATTTTTGCTTTTCTTATTATTTGAGTGAGACCTGCATCGAATCTATGAAGCGATCCTGTAACTTTATTTACTCATAATTAAACCTCAATGTTACGTGGTTAAGAAATACATTTAACTAATTATTAAATATATATATCTAACTTTTGATGTGACTTTGATATAAATCCTGATGATAATAATAATATAATACTATTAACGTAAGACAAGAACCAAGAATAATTACATTAAATATAATTAAAAAGGACATATAAGAAAACTATCTATTCACTTCAAAAAGGGTAAGAGACAGAAATAGTCTTACTTTAATATTTATCTTTCAAGACTTTTTATAAAATTAATAGTCCTTCTTTAGCTATAACTTATTCGGTTCATAACCATAGCCTACTAAGCTTCGGTTAAATAATAATTCTTTATAAATACTACATGACTTTAATTAGTTTCAGTATTGTTCATAATTAAAGAGTATCAGTCAATAAAGGATACCAAGTCCTAAGATCCAAAAGGAAAGGAAGCAACAACAGGAAATAATTGTTATTAGATTTTACTTTTGTTTTGCCTTCAGCTGACTGATACCTTAACCCTTAATTAGCGGCGAGCAACATAAGTCGAGTTAAATAAAGCTGGACTATGTGGCGGCGCTCGACATAACTCGAGTGGCAATTTCAGCACGTAATGTGGCTGAGAGAGGGAGAGAGAGACAAGTGGTGGCAGGAGACTAGCGAGCGTATGACTGCTCCAGACCACCGCGGCGAACCTACTGACACAAATCTCAGCTCCCTCCTCCCTCTCTCACTCGCTACATACTCAATTATGTACCGAAAGTACCGAATTACCGGCTTTTGCACTCGCGTTGCACGGTTATTGCAAGAAAAACTATCCATCATACAAGGATCGTTATGGTGTCATTCGAAAGCTCTGTTTTGCCCTTTCAGGGATAGATACTTGTTTTACGTTCTGGGTCTTATTTAGGCATGAAAATGATCACGTAAACAGCCCTATTTTGGCTAAAAACACCCCGCTGGGCGGTAACCATAAATCAAACCGCATAGGCCGCTCGTAAGGTGTTAATATATATCTCTGTGCTATCTAGATTCATCAAGTTAACCACTTGAGGATCAAGATACGTAACAATATATATATATATATACCGTGTATTGATTGCAATAATTTGATAGGCGTATATATAACAATGTACAGTAGCTTGTAAGGAATGAAATTTAGAGAATGATGATAAAAATGAAAGAGAATACAGAAACTGAACTGAAAAAAGAGTGAAAAAGATATAATAATACAGAAATATTACAAGCAAATAAAGAAAGAGGGATTAGAGAAAAGAATAATGAGAATTACATATAGGAAAGGGAGAAATATAGAGAAGAAAGAAAGGGAGGAAGGGAGACAGCGCGTACGAAGGAGAAAGGAGGAGAGAGAGAGAAAGCGAGCTAGCCAGAGAGAGAGACTCAGACAGACAGACAAGAGGAGTGAGAGAGACAGAAAGAGAGAGAGAGAGAGAGAGAGAGAGAGAGAGCGAGAATACAGAGAATACAGAAATAAGGAGAAACAAGAGAAAATAAGAGTGCTTACCGAAGGAATAATAGACGCGCGTGAGGCAGAAGTCACGACAAAGCGAACGCATCCGAACGCGCCCGGGAAATAGACCAAAAAGTATCCTCTTTTCCTCACCTCCTCCCACCCTCCACACTCACTCACTTCATTCAGAATAGACTTCTATGGGGAGACGGAGAGTTGCTCGTTCCAAAAATGATTGTTTCGTTCCGATTGGAGCCATAGTAACGGCGCTAGGGCGAGTGAAAGTGAGCGAATATTTCGGGATTGTGCCCGCTGGGCGGCTCGGTGTAAAATATCGCCTAGCCCGCCAATAAGGTGTTAAGATTGATGAATAGGCTAATGTTTGTTTTACAATTTCCGACGGGGTTCCTAAAATGACATACCTAAAATATAACAAAACACGGACAACAAATATCAAATTCTTGTAAAAATTGTCCCTGTGTAAAATTGGAATTTTACCATTTAGGCTATACTCCTATAATATATAAGCAGTGTCTCGACTCTAGCCTCAGACCATCTCCACTGTTTTGGAACGGCTATCAATAATAGTTTCCCGACCAGTGACAATGACATAGCCTAGGGTTAGGCTAGGAACCCTAGGTTATGTTTGGCACTCACAAATAGGCTAGGTTAGATGCGGTACTTCAGACACCTGTTTCCAATACCAAAGATTTTACTGCAAATTTTCCCATGGTTTTTCATATTGGTTTTAAATAGTTGTCATCATTATACAGTAGATAAAATAAGTTATAATCCCCGTAAAATGTTTTCCTCCCATTATCCATCAATCTTGAAATACTCGGATGTATGTAATTTTCAGAGTAAAATAAAAACAAATTTTGCCTTGGGAAACAGGATGGCTTTAGAAGGGCGTTACCCCCATCACCCTCCCAAAATTGATTAAAACCAGCATCTATTTGGCCAGTAAGGGGCTTAATAAGAGTTTTACAGCCATCAATAGGGAGAGTTTTCAATTTTTACAGTGCTTTATATATTGCACATGAAATGCATTTCCGGTGGTAGAAACAAATTTCTATATGATTCTTTGCAACATCCTTAATCTATAATAGTCTTCAAATATTGAAGACAAAAAATAGTGGTAGTTTCGGTAGTAAATACCCGGTAAGAGTTATGTTAGCAGGCGTACCGTCCACTTTGTTAACATAGTCGCACGCTCGCAATTACATTTGTGTCTAATTTGACTGCTGTTATTTGCTTTGCTGGTTATAATATAGGCCTACGATAATGATAAGTCATTGGGGTGAGGGGGGTTATTGTATCCCACGTCCGGTAACAAAACAATTTACCAAAACACCTGGCTGTGGGATACAATAATGGGTTGAGGGCGGCTTTGCCTCCCTCACCCACAATGACTTCTTGTCATCATACATATTACCAGCAGGGGCAAATAACAGCAGTCAAGTTAGAAGCGAATGTAACAGCGAGCGTGCGACTATGTAAACAGAGTGAACGGTACACCCATTAACACAACTCTTACCCAACTGTCCAACCTACAGTATACAGTACTTGTTTTCGATCAGAGGAAGAATGTTGAGAGCTGATCTAATCCAGTGCTATAAAATATACCACACCCTTTCATCTATCAAGCCCTTTGGGCAGCGCTATCATTTATTATGTTCCCCGGTCATGGAATAGAGGTCACAAATTTTAAGTTTGTGCACTACACACTACAACTGAAGCTGGATTCAGATTTTTTCTTAATAATCCATAATGGGAACTCCCTCCTAACTGAAATAGTTTGACTCCACAGTTAAATTCAAACAACCATTAACGGAGGTAATCACACGCTCTTGTTCCAGACCGTTACGTGTCTAATTTGACCGTTTGTTTATTTATATTCTGTATTGTTTTCGAAATTCGAATAATCCCATGGCCAGCAGATATTTAACCCCTGCTGGCAATACATATATAATGATAATACATCCTTGGGAGGTGAGGGGGAGGCCAAACTCAAAAGCGGTCGGTCAACTTAGAAGCGTACATAACGGTTGTGACCCTGAGCATGCAAATTACAGCGCAAAGGTGTTTATATAAGTCACGAACTCGCAGTTACATTCGCAATGACAACAAAATATGTATACTGTATATATTTGTTTTAACCCTTATTTAGCGGGTGGTAAGGTATTTTACACTGTACCGCTCAGCGGGCATAATCCCGAAATATTCGCTCAATTTCACTCGCCCTAGCGCCGTTACTATGGCTCCAATGCGAACGAAACTATCATTTTTGGAAAGAGCAACTCTTCGTCTCCCCATATAAGTCTATGAATGGATGTTATGAATGAGTGTGGAGGGTGGAAAGAGGTGAGGAAGAGGAGGTACTTTTTGGTCTATTTCCCGGGCGCGTTCGGTTGCGTTCGCTTTGGCCTGACTTCGGCCTCTCGCGCGTCTACTATTCCTTCGGTAATCGGTCTTATTTTTCTCTTATTTCTCCTTATTTCTGTATTCTCTCTCTCTCTCTCTCTTTCTTTCTCTCTCTCTCACTCCTGTCTGTCTGTCTGTCTCTCTCTCTCTCTCTCTCTCTCTGGCTCGCTGGCTTTCCCTCTCTCGCGCGCTCTGTCTCTCTCTCTCTTCCTCATCCGTATATGTAATTCTCATTATTATTTTCTCTAATCTCTCTCACTCCTCCTGTCTGTCTGTCTGTCTCTCTGGCTCGCTCGCTTTCCCTCTCTTGTGATCCCTTTCTCTCTTCCTCATCCGTATAATTATGTATTTCTCATTATTATTTTCTCTAACTAATCCCTCTATTTCATTTATTTGCATGTAATATTTCTGTATTATTATATCTTTTTCACTCTTTCTTCAGTTCAGTTTCTGTATTCTCTCTATACGGTGGAATTGTATTTCGTATGAGGGATGTGCAGCACAAATATTCAATCTTTCGTTGTTTGGTTGTTTGTATTACCGTAAGAAATTTACTGAACGCCTGCAAATAATACGCTATAAAATGCTTGCAATCAAACTCTCAAGCAATTTCAAGGTCACATGCAATTATAAATGTAGGCTATAGGTAGACCCAGAGAGGAAGAGACAAGAGAGAGAGAGAGAGTGTCGTGATAATATAACAATGTTACTTATGTATCATATATATATGAAAAAATAATATATACGGTAGGCCTACATCTGTTCCCCACAATCATATAATGCCAAGCACAAATATTCAATCTTTCATTGTTTGTATTACCGTAAGAAATTTACTGAACGCCTGCAAATAATACGCTATAAAATGCTTGCAATCTCTCTATTTTCTCTAATCTCTCTCACTCCTGTATCTCTCTCTCTCTCTCTCTCTCTGGCTCGCTCGCTTTCCCTCTTCCTCATCCGTATTATGTATTTCTCATTATTATTTTCTCTAACTAATCCCTCTATTTAATTTATTTGCTTGTAATATTTCTGTATTATTATATCTTTTTCACTCTTACTTCAGTTACATTTCTGCATTCTCTCTCTCTCTCTCTCTCTCTGTTTCGCTTGCTTTGCAGGAATTTTGTTTTTGTTTTATATATAATATATACTAATCATTATCATTACTTACTATATCGTATAAACAATAGTAGGTAGCCAACTTACCATAATACCGATACACCAAACCGATCCGCATGCGTTTTTGTTTATCACCTGTTTACTAAAGTGCCACCATTATCGATTTTCTTGGAGCCGACTCGAGCGGGAGGGTTACCAATTGAAGTTAAATCCGCTAGCATATATTGTTAGATGTAAGACATGATAAATACCACTAGAAATATGAATTGGCAAAATCCATATATCACTTCGAAATTGTTCTGAAATTTCAAAACAAAACCGCTAGTGTAAGTCATTGCTGCTAGATCGAAGTAAAGGTCTCTAGATCTAGCGGAAGTCGCTATACGTATTGGCAGTACTGCACACTCATTCATTTCATTCATTCATTTTCTATTGAGCTCGTCCTGGAATCTTTACGACTCTGAATCTTACGATTGCCGACGGTGATACGTTGTTGACATTGTTGTTGATGTTCCAGTGGAGGGATGAACAAAATATTGTCCTTGTCCAATAATAGCTATTTCATAGTCCCACAGGACTTATTTTGATATATTTATCAAATTTATTGAACACCTGAAAATAATACGCTATAAAATGCTTGCAATCAAACTTTCAAGCAATTACAAGGTCACATGCAATTATAAAAAGGTATATTGTAGACCACAATCTTCGCCAAGCTTCGTTGTTGCTTGTATTATCGTGAGAAATGTACCATACACCCTGGTTATCGTGAGAAATTTACCGAACGCCTGCAAATAATACGCTATAAAATGCTTGCAATCAAACTCTCAAGCAATTTCAATGTCAAATGCAGTATATGTAGACCCAGAGAGGAAGAAAATGACAGAGAGAGAGGGGAAGTCAAAAACATCTGCTAGGTGTGATTTCCCCTGAGAGGGAAGAGATTAGTTAGGGGCGTGCCCTGGCCTACATCAGACAAAGAGAGTACAAAGGAGTACAAACAAAGAGAGTGAGACAGAGAGAGAGAGAGAGAGAGTCGTGATAATATAAAAATGTTACACATGTATCATATATATGAAAACATAATATATACGGTAGGCCTACATCTGTTCCCCACAATCATATAATGCCAAGCACAAATATTCAATCTTTCGTTGTTTGTATTACCGTAAGAAATTTACCGACCGGCCTACAAATAATACGCTATAAAATGCAAAGGAAATTTCTTGTAGAGTGCAATTTTGAGGACGTAATGTGCTCTGAGAGAGAGCGGAGCGGTGATTAGGAGCATAAATTACCTCAAGACCGCTCGCCACACAGGGAATTATATAAGGAAATTACCGTATTTTAGGGTTTTTCACTCGTGTTTTACGATCGTTGAAAGACAACCAGTGATCGTAAAAGGATGGTTCGGGTGTCATTGGAAAGCTCAATTTACGCACTTTCAGGATACATACTTGTATTACGCTCTGGGTCTTGTTTATGCATGAAAAAGAGCACGGAACAACCCCATTTAGGGCCGCTGGGCGGCACAGTGAAATATACTCCACCAGCCGCTCGTAAGGTGATAAAATGCTTGCAATCACATTTTCAAGCAATTATAAAATATAAATTGTACTTACCAACACCCACACCAGTATGTTCTTCGTCAGGAACGTCTCCAATTTGCTCAAGGGTCTGTCCAATATCAACCACAACATCCACCCCACGCAAATTATGCTTGGGGTGAAAGCCTATGATCGGGTTATTTTCGTCTTCCGAATCATCCACACTACCAAAACTCTCACCCAGACCTTCGACGGTTTCATCCAACAGCTTATTAGAAAGTTCTGAAGAGTTCAGCATGATATCTAGTTCCTGGGTGGTAAGCCGGGCGTGGTTAGTAGGGTGGCGCGACGCACTAGGGATGGCGGCCACCGAATCGAACACGGGCAAATCTTGACCTTCCATTATGGCTGCTTGAGGGTCACTTAGTCACGGTCACGCAGTGGGGATGTGTGAGTGGGCCCTTGTAGTACACCGCCTGACCACCAAGTTTCGCTTTCCACCTAAATTAGGGCGGGAATACGCCCACGGACTTAAGTCCGACCCCGCCATTTAGTCCAATTTTTTCGTATCGGACTTAAGTCCGACCCCGCTATATAAGGGTTAAATCATCCCACGGCCAGCTGTTATTTGCCCCCTGCTGTTAATATATACAGTATCATGATGACAATAAGTCATAAGGGGTGAGGCCCTCAACCTATTATTGTATCCCACGGCCGGTAACATTTTTTTTTTTTTTTTTTGGTAATTATAGGGAAAAGGCTCGCACCCTTATTTTTCATAATTTTTTCTCCAGATTTCCTGACATATTGAAATCATCATCTATAAATGGACCCGACAGCATCTCCTCCACACTCGTCTGTCTAGACACTGTTTACTGTTTGCTACTAGGAGCATTTTCAATTAAATAACATATTCATTTTAAATTTGTAGATTCAGCATGAATTAATTATATTAAGGATAAATTGAATCATTACCACAAAACATCCATTTCACTTCAGTAATTTCAACCCCTACAAATGTGAATGTAGAGTACCGGTACCGGTATCTAACATAACCTTGAAAACAGTTTGATACTAGTATTTGATATCTTATATTCAAATTTGGGTTCATATCTATTCATTAATCATATATTCCCCATACTTATCCTATTAAATTAATATTCATTCCATTAATGAGAAATTGAATAATATATCACAAACTATTGATTTATTTACTTTCAACTAATTTGAATGTGAATATTCGTTATCCAACACAAAAATAAAAAACTGCTATATATTGCATATTATATATTGAATATTCAAAATGTTGGTCATATTCATTCAGTCATCTCATATTCACCAAACATATCAAATTCACATAATTTTAAATTCATCATGGATAAATTGAATGAAATTGAACAAATGAAACCTTATTTGTTTAGGCTACTTTAAACTCTTATACATTTTGAGTGTGAAAGGTGTACTGAGTGAGGAGTTCACAGTCCGTGTTGGAGTTCATCAGGGTTCAGTGTTAAGCCCCCTCCTCTTTATTATGATCCTGGAGGCACTGTCTAGACTCTAGAGAATTTAGATTTGGATTCCTGTGGGAACTGCTTGATGCAGACGATTTAGTCCTAATAGCTGACAATGTGCAAGATGCTGAGACCAAATTCTGAGAATGAGAGAGGGCATGGCGAGCAAGTTGTTTAACCCATGTTTGGCGGGTCCCGCCTTAAGTCGGTTAGAGAACCAAGGCCTAAAGAGCGGGTCCCGCCTTAAGTTGTATGCGATTTTGAGCACATAATCGGCTCTGAGAGAGAGTCCATGCGGTGGGAGGAGCGCGGGCGGGCTCTGACCGTTCAGCGTGGACGTGGTGACACCACCACCACATGTTTCCACTTCCCTGGTCCCGCGATACAGGGAAAAAACGGAGGAAATTACTGTATTTTAGGGTTTTTCCACTTGTGTTGCAACATCGTTGCAAGAGAACCCATGGTCGTACATGGATGGTTCAGGTGTCATTGGAAAGCTCAATTATCGCCCTTTCACGGATAAATAATTGTATTACACTCTGGCTCTTCTTTATGCATGAAAAAGAGCATGGAATGAAGCTCGTGTAGGGTAAATCTGCCCGCTGGGCAGGTAGTAGCATTACAAAACTAGCCGCTCGTTGAGTGTTAAGAGTCAATATTAACAAAACCAAGGTTTTTCATTGTAGATTGAGACGAGGCAATGTGGAAAAGAGCGGTGCATACCCATGTGCAGTGTGTGGAAAGGGTGTGGGCACTAACTTAATTCGTTGTAGTGTCTGTCGATATTGAGTGCACCATGGGTGTAAGCTCTGTAATAAAATAAAAGGACCCCTGCCGAAGGATGAGTCAGAAATTGAGAAATTTGAGTGCGGAGTGTGCAAGGGCGAGCTTGTGTTAAATGATGATCCTGTGGCTGTGAATTTTGGAAATGAGTAATTGGAGCTGGTGGAAAAGTTTTGTTACCTAGGAGATACCATCTCTGCTGGTGGTGGGGCCGAGGCTGCCACTGTCGCTAGAGTTAGATGTGGCTGGGGGAAGTTCAGAGAACTGCTGCCAATTATAACCATGAAAAGAATGCCACTCCCCCTGAAGGGAAAAGGTGTATGCCTCATGTGTTCGAAGTGCAATGACGTATGCCTCAGAAACATGGGCTGTTAAAGTAGAGGATGTCAATAGAATGGAACGTAATGAGATGAGAATGGTGAGATGGATGTGTGGGGCCAAACTGCAAGATAGCATAACTAATGATGAGCTGAGGAGATGCTTAGGTATAAAGAGTATTAGCAAGGAGATGCGTACAAGTAGACTGGGATGGTCAAAATTGGGTGAAAAGATGCAGGTCTGTGATTGTGGAGGGAGCTGCACCAAGGGGTGGACCGAGGAAGACCTGGGATCGGACTATATGTGCCGATCTCAAATCCAGAAACTTGACAAGTGAAGCAGCCCTTAACAGGGTTGCCTGGAATGCCGTCATTAGGACACGAGCCTGAAACTGCATGTATGTGTGGAGCACTCAGTCTTGAAATGTTATGTATGTATGTATGTGAATGTCCAGTATCCAACAAAAACAACAGTCGGGAATTTCCATACCTCTCACACCACACACACACATCACACAGTTTTTCCTACACCGAGAAATGACTCTCCGGCTGTCATTTCTCGAAGACTTCTTCTAGCCGGAGACATTGAGAGCAACCCAGGACCCACGTACACATACATAATATTATGTCCAACTTGCTCAAAACCCATCACTTCGAGTCGCCATACTAAGGGTTCAGTTCTCTGCAATTCATTCAGGAACTTGACTCACTTCACCTGCACAACACTTGCCTCCAAGAAACACTACACAAACACCTGGACCTGTTCCTCATGCCCCTCTCTCTCCCAGTCAAATCCCTCACCTAAAACCCGTACACCTCTCCTCCCCAACCCACCTAACCTTCCCATATCATCCACTCCCCCCCTAAAACCCATCCACCTCTCCTCCCTAACCCCCCTAACCTTCCCATACCATCCACATCCTCAACTCAACACACCACACCCCATCCTAATCCATTCCAACCCCCATCTCCTGCTCCCCAATCCCCACCCCCACCTCACCCATCCCAACCCCCAGCCCCTCCCTCACCCCCCCCCCCACCCCCACCCCATCCTCGTGCAGCAGCACCCAACATACATCGTGCACATAACATTAACATTCTTCAACTGAACATAGATGGCATCAACAAAAAGAAACACAAACTCTCACACTTCATCAAACAACACAACATACACATTGCCATCTTACAAGAAACAAAACTCCGCACAACACAAAAAACACCCACATTTCATAATTTCACCACCATCAGACAAGACCGGGCTGTCGGCGGGGGCGGCGGACTCATCACCCTGGTACACAAAGAAATATCATACATAGTAACCAGTGTGCAAACCAAATCCCTCCTCCCCCCAAATGATAACACAACAGAAATACAGTCAATTAAAATACGCACTGGCAACAACTCCAACATAACCATCATAATCACATACATCCCTCCCCAAACATCCCCTACAGTACCAAATGAATGCAGACCACACTTACAACACATCACAAACACCCCACACACCCCACACATCATCCTGGGTGGTGACTTCAACGCCAAGACGTCGGCCTGGTTTGTCGACAACCCCAACACAGACAGAGGGCTGGTACTACAAAACCAAACCGATAACCTCATCATCCTTAACGACATCCATCAACATACCCATATTCCTCACCAAGCCCTCTATAACCCATCATCTCCAGACATCACCTTTTGCTCCCCAGAACTCGCCCCCTCAACATCCTGGAGGGTGGTCAGAACCTTAGGCGCTGACCACCTCCCGATCATTATCACCACCAAAACCAGACTCACCCCAGCTAGCCACAAACACACATACACCAATTATAAAAGAGCTAACTGGGAAGCATTCACAAATGAGACAGAACAACACTTCACAACTCTAAACAGTACACCCATCACTAACATCAACAATGCTGTACACATACTCAATAAAACTATCCAAAACGCTGCCACGAAACACATTCCAAGAGGTAACAGGAAAAGACACAACCCCAACTTCACACCAGAAATTCAAAACCTCATCAGACAATGCGACATACTGAAACACTCCCCACCACCCCACACACAAGACATCACACAACAAATTCAAGCACTCAACACCCAAACTAACAACAAAATACAAGAACAACAAAAACTAAATTGGAATAACTTCCTACAAACACTTGATCACAAAACAAACCCCAAAAAACTCTACAAAACACTAAACAGCATCACACTTTCCAACAGCAACACAACACAATCACATGCTGCAATCACAACAACAGACTCTACTCCTTCATGTAAACAACAAGCAAACACTCTCATCAATCACTTTTCACATGTCAGCCACCTAAAACCTCACAAAGACGACCGACGTGTCATCCGACGTAAGAGACAATTCCCCACAGACCCTGACTATACACCCTTCACCAATCACCAGACAAAGCATATCATCAACAATCTCAAGCACTCACCCGCCTGTGGCCTAGACAACATAAGCAACATACACCTCAGACACCTGGGACCACAAGGCATACAAGCACTCACTAACATATCAAACTACAGCTATTCACACAACACAATACCAGACATTTGGAAGCATGGTATCATCATCACATTCCCCAAACCCAACAAAGACCCCACGCTACCCTCCTCGCACCGCCCCATCACACTTCTTTGCTCCCCCTCCAAAGTCATGGAACGCCTAGTATTACAACTAATTACACCTGACCTACCCCTAGCTCGAACACAACATGGCTTTAGGCCACTGCACTCCACAAACACTCTTCTCACGGACCTTACACAAAGAGCTTTCGACGGCATCAACTCAGCTAGACCACCACACAGATCACTATTTGCCACACTCGACATTAGTAAAGCCTTCGATGCCATCCCCCGCCACAACCTAACAAACAAAATCTACAACACAAACATGCACAACAACACAAAATGGTGGCTGGCCAACTTCCTAGCAGGCAGATGTGCACACGTATCTTTTGCCGGTCAGTCATCTAAAATCAGAAACTTTCCAAACGGAGTCCCACAAGGATCCGTCCTATCGCCCGCACTCTTCAATCTGTACATGCACAATATAACTACACCCTATATGCCCCAAATAAACTTAGCCTCCTATGCAGATGACATAACACTCACATGCACACACCATGACCCAAAAGAGCAACAGATCTCCTTCAACCCTATCTCAACACACTACATGGCTGGTGCACTACAAACAGACTTAATCTAGCCCCAGCCAAATCCACCGCAACCCTGCTCACAAGTTGGACAGGAGAACACGAATACATCCCTCAACTCACCATAAACAACACACCCCTAACACATACACACACACCCAAAATCCTTGGAGTAATATTATGATACTCATATGACATTCAAACAGCACACCACAAACATTAAAAAGAAACTGACACCCAGACTTAACGCCCTCAGGTCACTTGCTCACACAAAATTTGGACACAACAAAGAAACTACCACCACAGTATATAAACAATACATAAGATCAGTGATGGAATACGCAAGCCCAGCCTGGGCTTCTAACCTAGCTGAAACACATCATAAGACCTTACAGACTATTCAAAACAAAGCCCTGAAGATCATTACAGGCTGCACAGCTACTTCACCCACAGATCACCTACATCAAGAAACCAAAATCCTCAAAGTCAAAAACCATCTGGACATGAGAGGCACTCAATTCCTGGCAGCAGCCTCCACGAACCAAGACCACCCACTAAACTACATGGCAACACACCCACAGACACCAAGAAATATCAAAACAACACCCAGCACACGGTATCACACACAATTATTGTTCTCTCTCCCTCCCTGCCCACCCCGAACGACTTCCAGAAGCACATCCATACTCATATCTCTCACCGATCCATCCACTCACTCACAGGCAACACGCAAATGCATGCACGACCTCCCGAAATCCATCCTTCCGAATCCTCCCTTCCTCGCGAGGACAGAGTCCACCTGGCCAGGCTGAGATGCGGACACCATCCAGCTCTCCTGAGCTATCAGAAGAGACTGGATGACTCCGTTGTCGACGCCTGCCCGGGATGTAACACAGCACCCCATACCATTAAACACATCATAGAAGATTGCATTTCACACAACCACTTACGCCAACAACACAATCTACACTCAATGAGAGCTCTGTGGGAAAGCCCGATCGTGGCCATGGCCTTTCTCAGGGACTCGGGGCTGTTCGGCCAGGCAGCTTAGGGAACAACAACAACAACAACAACAGTTTGATATTGAATAGGTGTACTCAAATTTGGCCTCGTATTAATTTATATCATTATCTTTTATATTCACCTCATTAAGGAGAAATAGAATAACATTGAACAAACTATTCATTTGATTACTTTTCACTATAGTGTACTGTACATCTATAATTATGTACAATATCCAAGATATTGGGATATTTAAAATTGACCATATTATTTTAATATATTCATCCATTCACATCATATCCTCCATTATGATTATTATTATTATTTGTTCTTAAATTGAACATTCAAATATGGTGCATGTGATCTAAAGTGTAGTCTAATGCCTCAAAGTATATTAACTCCTTTTGTACCAGTGACGGCAGGGAGACGTCAGTAGATAAGTCACTCCCCAGTCCCAGCGATGGCAGGTAGCTGTCAGTAATGTACTTTCCTTGTAACTGCCAGTATCAGGCAGTGCCTGGTACCACAACCGTTTAAGCATTGCTTTTGAGTTGGCAACACAGTCTTCTCAGCTTATATCCAACCCTCTGCAGGCTGGGAGAGCCAGTATTCCTTCATCTTTTGAGGTGGGAGTTTGTTTTATCTTGCCATTGTGGCCTCATTGCTTGGGACTGGGGGGGGGGGGGGGGGACTTTTATTACTGTATCCTCCGGTACAGTAGGGGTTAAAATTGGATAACAGTAGTATAATAATGATAGTCATTATCAAAACCATAGCTCAACACAAATACACCACGCACCTCACTATAAACAACACCCTCCTAACACACACACACACTCACCCAAAATCCTAGAAGTAACATATGACATACTTTAATGACATTTAAACAACATACCACACCATAAAAAATAAACTGACAACCAGACATAACGTCCTTAGGTCACTTGTCCATACACAATTTGAACACAACAAAGAAACCACCAGCACAGTTTACAAACAAAACATAAGATCAGTGATGGAATATGCAAGCCCTGCCTGGGCTCCTAGCCTATCTGAAACACATCACAAGACCTTGCAGACTATTCAAAATATAGCTCTACAAATCACACAGGCTGCACAGCTACTACACCTACATCAAGAAACCAAAGTCCTCAAAGTCAAAGACCACCTGGACATGAGAGGCACTCAATTCCTGGTTGCAGCCTCCACAAACCAACACCACCCACTACACTACATGGCAACACACCCACAGACACCAAGAAATATAAAAACAACACCCAGCACACCACACAAATACCGTCATATCTCCCTCCCTGCCCACCCTAAACTAGCTTCCAGAAGCACTTCCATACTCTTATCTCTCGCCGTTCCATCCAATCACTCATAGACAACACGCATCTGCAGGCACGACCTCCCGAAATCCATCCTTCTAAATCCTCCCTTCCTCACGACGCCAGAATCCACCTGGCCAGGTTAAGAGGTGGGCACCATCCAGCTCTTTGAGCTATCAGAAGAGACTGGATGAATTGGTTGACGACACCTGCCCAGGATGTAACACAGCACCACATACCATTAAACACATCGTAGACGACTGCATTTCGCACAATCACTTACGCCAACAACATAATCTACACTCCTTGAGAGCCCTGGGTAACCCGACCGTAACCATGGCCTTCCTTAGGAACTTTGCGGCCAGGCAGCTTAGGGAACGACAACAACAACATCAACAACCATATTGGTTAATACTGTATTAGGAACCAATAACAAAATGAATCATGCAACAATGGAAATTGATTTATCATGGAAATTCCACCAGTAATGAATCTAACCAAGTCTAATCCATTTTACAGTAGGTAAGGTTAAAGTAGAAAGCCAACATATATAGCTGTTACATGCCGCGGCGGTCGAGTGGTGAACACGCTCACGTGTGAATCTGCTTGACCTCGGTTCGATCCCAGCCCAGGCGGACATTTAGTGGGTGTTGTAGTACGTCCTAGCATGTTTCACATGCTTGCACCCAATCGGGGAACACCTCGACAACGTATACAGACTAATATCACACATAATAAAGCCACTCCAACAGCTTCCTCTCTCCAACACCCTTTCTCCTCTCTCTACACTCTTCAGAAAAATATGAAAAGTAGAATGTAGATACGAGGTGCCGTTGTAAAGGCTTATCCCTCAATACCTTCATCTTATCTGATACCAGTATTTGATAATGACAGTATTGGTAACCTTGTTCTCGACGGAAAAAACAAATACTAAATACAGTACAGTACTGTATAGCCACCCAGTCTGGAAATGAACAAAATTAAATCCTCACCTCAGTTTTTTCTGTTCTTTGCCTGAAAAATCAAAATGATAGTCTGGACATTGACTCTTTCTTTCAAACATAGTCAAAAAGCGAGAAATGTCTTTATACCATCTTTCAGACAATTCCCCCAGTCTTTCAAACTTCTACCATGGTCTTTTGGGCTCGGTTTGAATGGCATACGGTACAATCGCATCGGATGATAATGATTGTAGGGCCCATTGGATTAAGCACTTAGAGCAGTTGCACAGTTTCTCTTATAAGTTCTGTTCTGTGTTTTAATCTAAGGTATGACAGTAAAATTAGTAAGAATGAATTGCAAGTTTGTTACTTCTTATCATTAGTTGACTAATCAGATGAGTTAACCACTACAGTACATAAGAAACTACACTCTTAATTCAATCATATGCATTATATTTTCATATACAAAATCACAGAGAGGAAAAATCTTATGGGGGTAGCTGTGCATGGCTGCCCCAACTGGTAACAATTTAAACCAGTAAATGAACAGGCATTGGTTCCAGATCCTCCAATCAACGAAGACTCGCCCTCCTTTACGGAGGTGAGGCTGTGGTTAGGCTGAAGGGTGGGAAGGCTCCTGATATCTGGCCTTTCTGGAGAACTATTGAAAGCTTTGATCCATGGGTTGCATGCAGTACTGTCTGCTGTCTGGCAAACTGGTACCATTCCTCTTGACTGGAAAAAGGGCTTAGTCATCCCTATCTGGAAAGGGAAATGGGACCGACAGGACTGCAATAACTACTGTGGGGTTGCGCTGCTTAGTGTGCTAGGCAATTCTTGGCTCATATACTACTGAGACAAATTCGGAGTCACCTACTAAAACTCAGAGACAAGAGAAATCTGCTTTCACACCCAAGAAGTCAACGATTGACCAAATCCTTGCACTCCAGGTCCTTGTGGAACGCCAGCTTGAGTTTCGAGAGGGGTTGCTTGCAGTCTATCTGTCAATCTCAAAAAGGCATTTGACTCTGTGCATCAGGAAGCACTGTGGGAGCCTAGCTCTTGTAATGCCAGCAGTTTTGGCAACTACTTAAATGGCAATATTAAGATCACTGACCTTGACTTTTCTGATGATGCAGTGATTCAGGTGGAGTCGCTTGAAATTCTCACACTAGCTATCGAATCACTACCTGAGGAGTCGCAACCCTCGGTCTAAGGATCTCTTAGTCTAAGACTAAAGTTTAAGCTTTCAGCGATTTGTTGGGCGAAGCAGTACAGTTTGTACAAGCATTTGGCGAGAATGTAGAAGTCTTGGATAAATTAACTTATTTTGGTAGGTAGATTCATAATAGTGTTTGGATCAGGCCACGATGATGTCCATCACATCGGCCAAGCATGCAGTGTTATGGATTCTCTCAACAAGTGTATATGGTTATTGCGATACATGTGCAGAAGGATTAAGTTGCGGATCTTCAAAATACTGGTGCTCCCTGTCTTGCTATAGTCCTTCTATTTTATTAACCCTTCCTACCCTGGCTGTCTTATCCAATGACGGTCGCCCCTACCCGGGCGAAATGGCTGAAAAACGTCTAGGCCTAGGCTACCGTATTTATGTTTATTTTCACTGCTAGAACTTTCCCACTCATCTATAACCGTAGTGCGGTTTTCAATCTGTGTTTTGGTGTTGAGTAGAGCTCTGTAAGTCAACTAGTTGTGATGACGATTTCAGTGGAGCAAATATTGCAGAGATGTTGCCAATATTGGGGCTTTTCAGACACTAATTTCGTCTGACGTCAGAACAATAACATTGAAGAGTCTTCTCCTTCTTGTTTTCGGAGGTGCGGTGACGCAACGCTTGGGTTTGTTGACATACGTCGTACGCACGGCGTTCAGACCAAGCTTAATTAGGCTATTAAGCTGCTGCCTTAGGTAAGGCATACCGGGTAGCGGCCCTTCTTTCGAGCTGTCCTTACCTAAGGCAGACCGGGTAGGAAGGGTTAAGGCCATTTGGGTGTGGTCCACCTGGGGCAGCAGATAAAGGCAGAGTTGTCACGTTTAAGGTAAACAGACCGCTTATGAATGGGACACTTTCTCGGGTACACTCGTACCCTAGGTCAGGTCAATCCATTTAGCAACATCGCCTAAACAACGTTGCCATTTTTATACAATTTATTTGCATTTATCCTTAACACTCAACGAGCGGCTAGTTTTGTAACGCTACTACCGTACCTGCCAAGCGGGTAGTTTTACCCTAAACGAACTTCATTCCATGCTCTTTTTCATGCATAAAGAAGAGCCAAAGCATAACACAATGATGCATCCGTGAAAGGGCGATAATTGAGTTTTCCAATGACACCTGAACCATCCTTGTACGACCAAGGGTTCTCTTGCAACGATCGTGCAACACAAAGGGAAAATCCCTAAAATACAGTAATTTTGTCAGTGTTTACCCTGTATTGCGGGACCAGGGACATGGTGGGATGTGATGTAACCGTGAGTGGCGGGACTGGGTCCATGCCGAACGGTCAGAGCCCACCCGCGCTCCTCCTATCGCTCGAACTCTCTCTCAGAGCCGATTATGTGCTAAAAATCGCATACGACTTAAGGCGGGCCCCGCTTTATAGGCCTTGGCTCTCTAACCGACTTCAGGCGGGCACCGCCAAAGAGGGGTTAAACAAATTGTCACATTCTTAAAACCATACAGCTTTTATTTTATTTAATCTATACAGAGTATTTATAACTAATTTTTAACGCCTTACGAGCGGGCCCGTCAGTAACTTTATTACCCGCCAAGCTGGTGGTTTTTCCCTAAACGACCTTGTTTCCGTGCTCTTTTTCATGCATAAACAAGAGCCAGAGCGTAATACAATTATGTATCCCTGAAAGGGTGATAATTGAGCTTTCCAATGACACCAGAACCATCCTTCTACGACCACGCGTTCTCTTGCAACGATCGTGCAAGACGAAGGAAAAATCCCTAAAATACGGTAATTTCCTTACATAATTCCCTGTGTAGCGAGGTAGTGAGTGTGGATGTGTGTGGAGGGGACGGCAGTTGCCGCGCGGGATCCGTAACGAATGGTCAGAGCCGACCTACGCTCCTCCCACCGCTCGTCTCTCTCTCAGAGCCAACTATTGCTCAAAATTGCAGACCGCCTGAAGTCAGTTCCCGCCACATAGTCCTTTCTTCTCTAGACCGAGATATGTCCGGTCCCGCCAGACAAGGGTTAAGTTTTAATAGCTTAAAATGTGAGATTTGTTATAAAGAATTTAAGATATGGCAAGTCTGCCTTTATCAGATTCCTGACCTGACAACGCCCAAACTGCTTTTAAAAAATAGAAGGACTATATATGGTTGCAAGACATGGACACTTAACGGTAATTTGGAGAGACGCATTTGCTCCTTTGTAACAAGTGTCTACGCATGATCATGGGGTACCGTTGGTATGACCACGTATCAAACCAGCACATACTCTCAAACTTATTCAAGATATTCTTGATGCATAATCCATGAATGCCAGCTTTGGCTATAGCTATATGGGCACAATGCCCAACTCCCTTGAAGTCAACCTGCTCATGCGGTGGTTTTGGTGGGTGAGAAACTTGAGTGGAGAATTCCTCGGCAAAGACCATGTAATTCATGGTTAAGAAAAGTCAATCATTCATGTTGGGGGCTGCTTGGGGTGGACCGAATCACAGCCTGGGAACTCGCTTCAATAGACACCCGGGAATGGAGTCAGAGGGTGAGTGCAGCTAAGCGACACCACAACGTAAGCCCCCATTGAGTTTGGAACATGTTCAGAAGACTTACGGAAACCCTTGGAAACTTACCAGTATCAGAACTTAATGACACCGAATTTAAGATAAATTTTGTTAGGTTACAGGGTTGGTTGCAGGAGGAGGAAATCAAGGAAGAGTTCAGGAGAGCAGTAGAAAGACGACTAAGTAGGTTTGACCTGGAAGGTATGGAGGAGGTGAGCAAAGTGTTAAAGTAAGAGATCTGTGCAGCATGTGAAGAGGTGTGTGGAGTAAGGAGAAGAGGAAGGGGAGTGAAGGGTACAGCATGGTGGACATAAGAGGTAAAAGTAGCTGTGGAAGACAAGAAGAAAGCATATAGAGAGTGGTTGGGTAGTAGAGGAAATGACGATTTGGAGAGACAGAAAAGAGCGAGATACTTGGAGAAAAAGAGAGTAGTGAAGGAAACTAAGAGAAGAGTACCAGTAGATGAGGAATTTGGAAGGAATCTGAGTGTAAAATGGAGGGAGTGTAAGAAACTATTCTGGAAAGAAGTCAAGAAAGTTAGGGAAGGTAGTAAGGGTGTGAGAGATAAGAATGGGCGAGTGCTAGCCGAGAAGCAAGACAGAGTCAAAAGATGGAGGGAGAACTTTAATGAATTACTGAATGTAATGAATGAAGCGCCAGCAAACGTAGTTGGATGAGGTATGGGAGGGAGAAGAAAAGTGGTGGGGGAGGAGGTGGGGATCAGGAGGTCAGAAGTGTATGAAGACATGAAAAGAGTGAAATTGGGGAAAGCACCAGGAATAGATGGGGTGTGTGGGCAAATGCTGAGGTATGGTGGTGAGATAGTGATCGAATGGCTATGGAAAATGTGCAAACCAGCATGGGAGAAAGGGAGTGCACCTGATGACTGGAAGACAGGCATAATACATACATATATTTTGAGACTGAGTGCTCCACACATACGTGAAGTTTCAGTCTCTTGTCCTAATGGCGGCATTCCAGGCAACCCTGTTAAGGGCTGCTTCACTTGTCAAGTTTTTGGATTTGAGATCGGCATGTATAGTCCGATCCCAGGTCTTCCTCGGTCCACCCCTTGGTGCAGCTCCCCCTATATAAGGGGAAAGAGGAGTGTGTAGTAACCACAGAAGAATATGTCCTCTAAGCGTAGTAGGGAAGGTGTACAGTAGGGCAGTGATTGAGAGAGTGAGAGCGAGAACAGAGAAATGGATAGGTGACGAGCAGGGCGGGTTTAGAAAGGGAAGAGGATGTGTAGATCAGATTTTTACCCTGATATGTGTTGTGGAGAAATATCTGGAGAAGCAACAAAAGCTGTAGGCCTATATGTTGCCTTTATTGACTTGGAGAAGGCCTATGACAGAGTGGATAGAGAAGGTATGTGGAAAATACTTAGAATATACGGAGTAGATGGCAAGTTGCTGAAAGCAGTGAAGAACGTGTATGAGGGTGCAAAGGCGGCAGTACGTGTGGAGGATGAGCAAAGCGAGTTCTTTGATCTGAATGTTGGGTTGAAACGGGTGTGTGATGTCCCCATGGTTGTTTACTGTATATATGAATGGAGTCATGAAAGAAATACAAAGAAGAGCAGTGGATGTTGGTGTATCGCTGATAAGGGAGGGAAACGAGTGGAAGCTACCTGTAGCCTACTGCTGTTTGCTGATAATATAGTTCTGATGAGCGATAATGAATGGGAGTTGCAGGGTCTGGTAAATATGTTTGGAAGAGTGTGAGGTGAAGTTGAACGGTCAAGCTATGGAGATTGTCAGCTCATTTAAGTATCTGGGCAGTGTGCTGAGTAAAGGTATAAGTCTGAGGGAAAGACAGTGGGATGGATTCTTCCATGCCCGAAAGGATTACCCCAGTAATTCAATCTACACTCTCTGAGTGTCCCCGGCCATGGAAGCAAAGATCATTCCATGGGAAATCAAAGAAGGTGGTGAAATTTGAAATCTCTTAGGATGGATATTTCAGAGGAGAGGGTAGAGATGAATAGAATGTTTTCCACTTTAGAAGTAAGATACTCAAAGAATTTTGGATAGTCAGTAGAATTAGGTGAGAGATAAACAGTACAGATATATTTAGTGAGAAAGTAACAAGATTCCTTAAGCCAGATAGTTGAGAATTCAGAAGAGTCAAAGTTGGGAACATGTGAGCAAGTAAGATTGTTGCGTACGAACATGCAACATCCACCTTTGGCTTTAAATTGAGGAATTATATAGTAGGAGGATATAGAGAAGGGTTTTCTGTCTGTTGCCTTAGACAACTGAGTTTCGGTGAGAAAGAAGGTCAGGGTTGGCAGAGGAGAGGTGGTGTTCAACAGTGGGAGTTAGAAGGAAGGCAACGAATGTTGCAGAAATATATAGTACGAGTGGAAAATAGCGGTCCAGAGCATTTTGACGAGTCGGTACCATGGGCCAGACCACGGGCATCTCTGGTCCCCCCCTGGGTACTCCGAGGTGAGTCGTTTGTTTGTGATCTTTGTTTTGGTTTTATATTTTGAATAGATAGTGTAGTAGGCCTATATAATGTGCTTGTGGTAGGCATATAATGTATCAATAGAAAGAGAACGTGTTTTGGAGGGCAGACTGGGGTTGCCCTCAATATTGGTGAGGCACAGAAATGATCAGCAAGGGAGGCCAGGTGGTGAAACAGGAGTTCCAGCTGTCCTTATCAGCCGCCTGTAACACTCCCTGGGAGTACCGCCTGGTCCATGGTGAAATGTATATGTGGGTCTGTTTTGGGAGACAGAACCCCCAGTGTGGAACTCAGAGGCTGCTTGGACATTGACAGTATTAGTAAGGAGATGCATAGGAGTAGGCTTACATGGTATGGACATGTGGAAAGGATTGATGAGTATTATTGGGTTAAGAAAATAGTCTATGAACGTGGAGGGAGTCGCAAGGAGAGGTAGACCAAGAAAGATGTGGGATCAGGTGGTACAAACCGATCTCGCAGCTAAAGCACTGACCAAAAGGGACGCCAAAGACCGGACTGCCTGGAATGCCGCCCTTAGGTGAACAAAGAGACTGACCTACTCACATGTAAACCATAGTCTTAAATGTATGTATGTAAGTGTATACATATATATACAGTATATATATATATATATATATATATATATATATATATATATATATATATAGCCGAGAAGCAAGAGAGAGTCGAAAGATGGAGGGAGTACTTCAACGAATTGCTAAATTTAAGGAATGAAGCACCAGCAAAATTAGTTGGATGGGGTATGAGAGGTAGAAGAAGATAAGTAGGGGAGGAGGAGGTGGGGATCAGGAGTTCAGAAGTGTGTGAAGCCATAAATGGAGTGAAGATGGGGAAAGCATCAGGAATAGATGGAGTGTATGGTGGTGAGATAGTGATTGCATGGGCATGGAAAATGTGTAAACTAGCATGGGAGAAGGTGAGTGCACCTGATGACTGGAAGACAGGCTTAATAGTCCCCCTATAGGCCTATAAAGGTAAAGGGGAAAGAGGAGTGTGTGTTAACCACCGGGGAATATGCCTTCCAAACGTAGTAGGGAAGGTGTACAGTAGGGTAGTGATTGAGAGAGTCAGAGCGAGAATGGAAAAATTGATAGGTGACGGGCAGGGCGGGTTTAGAAAGGGAAGAGAATGTTTAGATCAGGTTTTTGTCCTGAAATGTGTTGTGGAGAGATATCTGGATAAGGGACATAAGTTGTATGCTGCCTTTATGGACTATAATAGAGTTGATAGAGAAGGTATGTGGAAAGTACTGATAATATACAGAGTAGACGGCAAGTTGTTGAAAGCAGTGACGAGCAGAGCAAGTTCTCTGATGTGAATGTTGGGTTAAATGAAAGGTGTGTAATATCCCCAAGGTTGTTCAATATATATATGGATGGAGTCATGAAAGAAATACAAGGAAGAGCAGTGGAAGTTGGTGTACCTCTGATAAGGGAAAGAAACGAGTGGAAGTTGCCTGTACTGCTGTTTGCTGATAATACAGTTCTGATGAGCGATAGCGAATGGGAGTTGCAGGGGTTGGTAAATATGTTCGGAAAAGTGTGTGAAAAATGGAATCTGAAGGTAAACTCAGGGAAGAGCAAGGTAATGGTCTTTGAAAGGGGTGCAACCACAGAGTGTGAGGGGAGATTGGAAGGTCAGGCTATGGAGAATGTCAGCTCATTTAAGTATTTGGGCAGTGTGTTGAGTAAAGATGGGACTATGGATGAAGAAGTGCGGGTGAGGGTACAACAGGGGAAGAGGGTTGTAGGAACACTGAAAGCAGTAACAAGAAATAAGTTGGTCAGCATGGAAGTAAAGAAGTCCTTGCATGACAGTGTGGTAATCCCGACATTGACTTACGGGAGCGAAGCATGGACGTTGGTGAAGAGACTCAAACCAAGAATGAGAGGGGTAGAAATGAGTTACTTGAGAAGTGTGTGCGGAGTTACATGGAGGGATAGACAGACGAATGAGGAAGTACGAGAGAGGTGTGGTGTGGATGTTGATGTTCTGGAAAGTGTGAAAAGGAACACCTTGAGATGGTTCGGCCATGTGGAACGTATGGGAAATGAGAGAAAGACTAAGAGAGTGGACGAGAGTGAGGTGGAGGTACAGAGAGGGAGATGTAGACCGAGTGAGAGGTGGAAGGATGGAGTTAAGAAGTATACGAGTGAAGGCGGTGCTGAATGGGAGGAGGGCCGTCAACTGACTGTGGACAGAGGTGCATGGGCCCGTTTCGTTCGTGGATGGTGAGATGAATATGCTGGTCTGCTATGAGACAGAACCCCCAGTGTGGAACTCAGAGGGTGCTTGAACATTGAGAGTATTACTGAGGAGTAGCCTTAGATGGTATAGACATGTGAACAGGATGGATGAGAATAATTGGGTTAAGAAAGGCAAGTCTATGAATGTAGAGGGAGTGGTAGACCAAAAAAGACATGGGATCAGGTGGTACAATCTGATCTCACAGCCAAAGGACTGACCAACAGGGACGCCAAAGACCGGGCTGCCTGGAATGCCGCCATTAAGAGTAATAAGAGACTGACCTACTCATGTGTACATCATAGTCATAAATGTATGTATGCAAGTAAGTTATATATATATATATATATATATATATATATATATATATATATATATATATATATATATATATATATATATATATTGTATACATGTACACAGTTTATTTATCAAGCAATCTTAACCTACCCTACTTGAGTTCTGAAGAGACTAAATTTGTCATTTGATACCGGTAAATTACCAGTAGTTTAACTTTCACCTGATGCTATGATTGGGAATGCATAGCAAGTTTATCCTCTACTTTCCTTGGGAGGAACCTCTATGCAGCCTTGGTCAAAAGTAGAGCTTATCCTAATGCTATAGTCAGACATTACATACATACACATAAATACAAGTTTAAAGACCGTTTGGTCCACAGAGTGTGGTTACTGTCTCATGTCCTAAATGGCGGCTTTCCAGGTGACCCTGTCAAGGGCGTCTTCTGTTTTCAAGTTCTTTATTTTGAGATCGAACCAGAGTATCTGGTCTATACTCAAACTAAACAATCTTATGTCCTTAATTTTGTGCTTTATATCAAACCATATTTAATCTCGGTTCCTTCTCCCCCCATAAAAAACTCCAATTAAAAAAAAGAGACTGTAAATCTTCTCCCTCTGTTGGGCTTCACCGATCATAACCTTATTTCTGTCACTTGTCCTGTCTCTCCATTGCAGCCTTCTAAACCCCCCCCCCCCCCCCCCACCCCCCAGCCACCTTCGCCTGTGGCATTATAGCCCTGGCGACTGGGAGGTTCTACGGCAGTACTTCTTTGATTTCCCATGGAACGATTTTCTGTGGCCGGTGACCCTCAGAGAAAGCTGAGGATATTACTGAGGTAATCCTTTTTTCAATTTCAATTCAAAAGATTGTATTGTCATAAAGTATCCTCACAACTCAGTGTCCTCAACTTAAATGCTTCTTCTGAAATCACTGTGTTGGGTGATTTTAACCCCTATGTGTCGGCGCGCAACATAACTCGAGTATAATAAATCTGGACTATCTGGCGGCGCTCGACATAGGTCGTGTGGCAATTTCAGCACGTAATGTTGCTGAGAGAGAGAGACAAGTGGTGGCAGGAGAGTAGCGAGCGTATGACTGCTCCAGACCACCGCGGCGAACCTACTGACACGAATCCCACCTCCTCCCTCCCTCTCTCACTCGCTACATACTGAATTGTATGGGGAAAGTACCGAATTACATGCTTTTTGCACTCGTGTTGCGCGGTTGTTGCAAGAAAACTAGCCGTCATAAAAGGATCGTTAAGGTGTCATTGGAAAGCTCTGTTTATGCCCTTTCAGGGATAGATACTTGTTTTACGCTCTGGGTCTTATTTAGGCATGAAAATGGTCACGTAAACAGCCCTATTTTGGCTAAAAATACCCCGCTGGGCGGTACATATAAATAAACCGCTAGCCCGCTAATAAGGTGTTAATGTCCATAATGTTGAATGGCTCACTCATTCAGCCAGGACTGATGATGCTGGTCTTGAATGTGAGCTATTTGCAGACTCATTTAATCTCACTCAACTAGTCAACCAACCCACCCGTGTACCAGATAATCCTAGTCATAATTCCCACCTACTGGACTTATTTTTAACAACCAATTCAGAAAATTAATGATGTTACAGTGAGGTCCCCGCTTGGATCTTCTGATCACTGTCTGATACAGGCCACCTGTCTATCACCTACCACACCTTCCCACTCTGAACCTGTTTTGGTGACTAAATGGCATTACGATAGGGCAGACTGGGAGGGTCTTCAAGGTTTCTTTATTGATATTCCCTGGACCTCTTTCTTTTCTAATGATGCACACTCCACCTTGAGCCACATACAAGATTTTGTAAAAATTTGAATGGAAACTTTTATTCCTCATCAAAAGTACAGCAACAGATCTAATTCACCTAAATGGTTTGACCATAATTGTGCTAGAGTAACTGAACAAAAAGCAATAGCCTACAATGCATACACAAGATCAAAAACACATGAAGCCTTTAATTACTTTAGAGACATCAGAAATCATGCCAAAACTGTATGAAACCTAACTAAATCAAACTTTCTCCACAAGCAGGCAAATAAACTTCTATATAATCCAAATGATAAACAAATATTTTGGTCTACTCTTAACTCATTCAAATCCAACTTCACTACTGCTTCATCCATTCCACCATTAAAATCTCCGACTAGCAATCTTGTAAGTGACCCACGAGGTAAAGCTAACCTTCTTGCGGATATTTCTCCACCAACTCAACCTTAGATGAAATAAATCAAGATGTCCCTGTACTTAATTTTAATTCGCCTGAAATTCCCACACTTAAGATCCACACCAGACATGTCAAAACTATTTTGCAGAATCTCTCAGTAGATAAGGCTCCTGGTCCAGATGAAATTCCTCCAATAGTACTTAAGAATTGCTCCTTGGTGCTCGCTCCTGTATTGGCAAAACATTTCCGTCTGTGTACTCATACCTCATGCTTCCCAGTACCCTGGAAAGAAGCAAACATCCATCCAGTTCCTAAAAAAGGTGCCTCTTCAGATCCATCAAACTACAGACCAATAGCTATAACTTCCACTCTTGGTAAAGTCTTTGAAATTATATTAAATAATCACATAATTAAGCATCTTGAGAATAATAAATTAATCAGTGATAGGCAATATGGTTTTAGACGATGTCGATCAACTGCAGACATTCTTTGCCTTCTTACGCATCAAATCAACCAAGCTACAGACCAACATGGTGAAACACATACAATATCTATCTATCTATCTATTGCCTGACGCCGTGATCCCCGAAGGGGTGACCACGAACGAACCGCCCCCATGCACCTCTGTCCCCAGTCAGTCGACGCCCCTCCCCCCAACCAGCACCGCCTTCGTTCATGTAGTTCCTCACTCCATCCTTCCACCTCATATTCGGTCTACCTCTCCCCCTCTGTCCCTCCACCTCGCTCTCGTACACCCTCTTAGTCATTCTCTCGCTTTCCATACGTTCCATATGGCCGAACCATCTCAAGTTGTTCCTTTTCACACTTTCCAGCACATCTACCTCCACACCACACCTCCTTCTTACTTCCTCACTAGTCTGTCTATCCCTCCATGTAACTCCGCACGCACTCCTTAAGTAATTCATTTCCACTGCTCTCACTCTTGGTCTGAGTCTCTCAACCAACGTCCATGCTTCGCTTCCGTAAGTCAGTGTCGGGATTACCACACTGTCATGCAAGGACTTCTTCACTTCCATACTGACCACCCTATTTCTTGTTACTGCTTTTAGCGTTCCTACAACCCTCTTCCCCTGTTGTACCCTCTCCCGCACCTCTCCATCCATAGTCCCATCTTTACTCAACACACTGCCCAGATACTTAAAAGAGTTGACGATCTCCATAGCCTGACCGTTCAGCTTCACCTCACACTCTGTGACTTCACCCCTTTCGAAGACCATAACCTTGCTCTTCCCGAATTTACCTTCAAATTCCGTTTTTCGCACACTGTTCCAAACTCATTTACCAGACCCTGCAACTCCCATTCATTATCACTCATCAGAACTGTATCATCCGCAAACAGCAGTATAGGTAGCTTCCACTCAATTCCCTCCCTTTTCAGCGATACACCAACATCCACTGCTCTTGATAGTATTTCTTTCATAACTCCATCCATATATACAGTAAACAACCACGGGGACATCACACACCCCTGTTTCAAACCAACATTCAGGTCAAAGAACTCGCTCTGCTCACTCTCCACACGTACTGCCGCCTTTGCACCCTCATACATGCTCTTCACTGCTTTCAGCAACTTGCCCTCTACTCCGTATATTCTAAGTACTTTCCACAAACCTTCTCTATCCACTCTGTCATAGGCCTTCTCTAAGTCCATAAAGGCAACATACACCTTTTGTTTCTTCTCCAGATACTTCTCCACAACACAATTCAGGGTAAAAATCTGATCTACACATCCTCTTCCCTTCCTAAAACCTCCCTGCTCGTCGCCTATCCATTTCTCCGTTCTCACTCTCACTCTCTCAATCACTACCCTACTGTATACCTTCCCTACTACGCTTAGAAGACATATTCCTCGGTGGTTACCACACACTCCTCTTTCCCCTTTGCCCTTATATAGGGGGACTATTATGCCAGTCTTCCAGTCATCGGGTGCACTTCCCTTCTCCCATGCTAGTTTGCACATTTTCCATACCCATTCTATCACTATCTCACCACCATACCTCAACATTTCCCCACACACTCCATCTGTTCCTGGTGCTTTCCCCAACTTCACTCTTTTCATGGCTTCCCACACTTCTGACCTCCTGATCCCCACCTCCTCCTCCACTACTTCTCTTCTTCTCCCTCCCATACCATATCCAGCTATGTTTGCTGGCTCTTCATTCCTTTCATTTAGCAACTCACTGAAGTACTCCCTCCATCTTTCGACTCTCTCTTGCTTCTCGGCTAGCATTCTCCCATTCTTATCTTTCACACCCTTACTGTTTCCCTTGCTACCTTCCCTAACTTTCTTGACTTCTTTCCAGAACAGTTTCTTACTCTCCCTCCATTTTACACTCAGATTCCTTCCAAATTCCTCATCTACTCTTCTCTTACTTTCCTTCACTACTCTCTTCACCACCCTCTTACTCTCCACGTACCTCGCTCGTTTCTGCCTCTCGGAATCTTCATTCCCTCTACTACCCAACCACTCTCTATATGCTTTCTTCTTTTCTTCCACAGCTATTCTTACCTCTTCTGTCCACCATGCTGTACCTTTCACTCCCCTCCCTCTTCTCCTCACTCCACACACCTCCTCACATGCTGCACAGATCTCATCCTTAAACACCTTGCTCATCTCCTCCACTTCCTCCATAACTTCCAGGTCGAACCCACCTAGTCGTCTTTCCACTGCTCTCCTGTACTCCTCCCTGACTTCCTCCTCCTGCAACCTCTCCACCCTCCTCACCATTCCACCCTCCTCTCGCCTCCCTCCCGCTCTCCTCACCCACTTCTTTTGTATCCTAACCTTAGCTACCACTACATAATGATCAGACAGACCCCCTCCAATACCCCTATACACCCTAGCATCCATCACAGATTTCTTCATTCGTTCATCCACACATACATAATCAATCAATGACTTTCGTTCCACCACTGTCTTATCCTTCATCGACAACATCCGTTTCCACGTGTACCTGTGGATCATTCTGTGTCGGAAGAAGGTGTTGGCTATCCACAGCCTCCTCCCCACACATACGTCCACAAGTGCACTACCATTCCCATTCACCTCTGATGGTACCCCCCACCCTCCCACCACTCCCTCAACTTTCCTATCACCCACCTTACCATTCATATCCCCAATCAGAAATATTCTTTCGTTCTTGTCAAACTTCTCCAGGCACGCCTCCACATTCATCCAGAACTCCTCTTTCTTTCTTTCAAGTATATCCTCTGTCGGGGCATACACGCATACAATCACCCACGTTTGTATTCCTACTTTCATTCTCACCCACACAATCCTTGAACCCACAGACCCATACTCTCTTACACATTCCTTCCATTTGCTACTTACAAACAAACATGCACCTTCTCTCGCTGTTCCTTCACTCACTCCAGCACACACACCCATTCCACACTCCCACTCTCTCACATCTGAACCTTTCCATTTGGTCTCTGTCATTCCACATACATCCAGCCTGGCATTCACTAACACTTCCAGAACCTCTCTCTCTTTTGTGCCATCATTCATGCCACTAACATTCCACGTAGCCATTCTCAGAATGTCCGAAGGCATGTCCTTAGTCGGTCGTGGTTCGTCAACGTTGGTTCCGTCCGCATCCGAGGCTGTTCGTTCGTTTTTCCTTGCTTAGATATTTTTTCCGGGTGGGGGTCGCAAGCCCACCGACCCAACCTCTTTAGTCGCCTCTTACGACACGCAGAAGGCACGTGGGGCATATTCTATTCCCTAACCCCCAGGGGGCTACATACAATAGCACTGGATATATCAAAGGCATTTGATAGAGTCTGGCATCAATCCTTATTGTCGAAGATGTCACACTACGGTCTTGCATCATTAGTTCCACTAATGTCTTCTTATCTTCATAACAGAAAAATATGTGTAATGGTAGATGGCCTTTATTCTTAATTTCACTCAATAACTGCTGGTGTTCCCCAGGGATCAGTTTTGGCCCAAACTCTGTTCCTCATTCATATCAATGATCTAAATATCTACCACTCGTAATCCAATACATTCCTACGCAGATGACTCAACACTCCACAGTTCCTTCACATTTACCAATTCTTTCACCCAACCCGATCTTATAAATTCAAAAATAAACACTGCAATTTCTCTGAACCAGGACCTTTCTAGAATTAATGAATGGGGACAAAAGAATCTAGTTTCCTTTAATGCACAGAAAACCAAGTACATTCAATTTTCTAACCGACAGAATCTCACTGACTCCCATATATTTTTTAATGATGTAAATATTCCTACTTCCCCTAGTATTGACATTCTCGGTGTAACATTAACTACTAACTTGAGCTGGACACATTATGTTAGAATCATTGCTAAGAATGCCTCTAAAAAACTGGGACTCCTGTACAGAGTTCGAGAATTCTTCACTGACGAGCAGTTGGCCGTAATATATAAAAGTCATGTGCGTTCTCAGATGGATTACTGTTCACCTCTGTGGGGTGGAAGTGGAGTGGTTGCATTGAGGCAGTTGGACAAAATTCAAAATAAAGCTATTAGATTAATCAATTACCCTGCAATCACACAGGACCTTCCTACATTATCCATACGAAGAAACGTTGCATCCCTTGCATTATTCTACAGATATTTTCACAGCAATTGTTCCGAGGAACTTACTTCAATTGTGCCGCCTATCCACATCTTTCCACATAGAACTAGGGCAGCTGAGAGCGCCCATGAATTTACACTTTCTCCTCGACAATGCAGAACTTCTGCTTATCAGAATTAATTTATCCCCAGAGCTACTACTCTTTGGAATTCACTTCCCTCGAATTGCTTTCCACAAACTTACAATCTACAAATGTTTAAATCCAGTTGTTACAAACATGTTAAGAATGGAGGATGCCTTTAGGCACATGGATCTTTTTGTTTTATCTGTGTTTTTCCTTCCTCCGTTCATTGTCTCTTAAAAAAAAAAAAAAAAAAAAAAAAAAAAAAAAGTAAATACAATTACAATTTTGCAGTAAGCCTAAATACAACATATTAGTATGAGGCAATGGGGACTGATGCCATCCAGCATATGTGTCCCCTAGTAGTTCATTACCCTAATACAATTGGTCAGAAACAAAAGAACAAGTGCAGTAGAAACAAAACCTTAATACTAATATATTATACAAAATCGAAGAATAAATGAAAAGCTAGTAATAAGTTCACACTCAGTTTACATTAGATAAAGTCTATATCTGTATTCAGTAAATAGTCCTTAATTATATTTAAACAAATAGCAAAACTACAGTCCCAGTTCACCTTATCCATTATTTTATTCCAGACAATAGTTCCTCTGTGCCTAAATATTTGCTTCATTGTATTCGTTCTAGCAATGGGAATAATTATGCAGCTTATGAGACTGTCTGATCAAATGCTGATGTATATTGTTATTTGATGTAAACATGTCCTTAAAGAAGCCCGGAGTAAGTCCTCTCATTATCTTAAACATCAGTTTAGCTATTGATGAAACATACACTTTTTTAAACGGTAATGATTTAAGGGATTGAAACAATGGTGCCGTATGGGCTCTATAGTGGGCTGATGCAATAATTCTTATTATTCTCTTTTGCAGAATATATATAGGTTTAATATTGGATTCGCAAATATTACCCCAAACCCCGAAAGGGGTTGAAATAGGGGAGCTATCCCCCCACCAAAGGCGGCTTTCTAGGGCCTTTCCTAGCTGATGCTGAGAGGATTGGGTTCTAGTCATGTGGTGATGGGCTGGTCTATCAGAGTGAGAACTGAGCGATCTCTGCCATACCCATAGCTTACTCTGACTGTTCCTTTTACTTATATAGTTTCTAGATCTCAAGTGACGGCGTCTCTTCCGCGGATTGACCTCCCAATATACCAAGATTGGAAGCCAAAGCGTCACATTTTTCCTTTGCCCCTCAATTTTTTCTACATAATTGCTGAGGGGCACAGGGCCCTGACTGGGGCTTTGGTTTCCCGGGCGTTTCCACACCCTCCTCCGCTCCCCGCAATGGAGTGGCTTCGGTCACCCAGGCTTCATTGTGGTCGGCAGGGAGGGTTCTGTGGAGGCGCTCGGTTATGGCTTTGGGCTTGCTCGGGGCCTTGGGGCTGTTCGGCCAGGCAGCCTTGGGAACAACAACAACAACAACAACTTCCACCCCATAAATCATATAGGGGTATATAAAGCAATTATACATTGTTACCAATGTTGATACATTTAGAAGTTTCCTTGCTTTACAAATTATTCCTATATCTTTAGATAGTTTATTCTTTAAATATTGAATATGTTCTTTCCAAGATAAACTTTCGTCTATAATTACTCCTAGGAATTTTGAATATTGTACTTTCTTTAGTGGTTTATTTTTAATACAAACACTTATGTTCGACTTTACTTGTTTTCCTTTAATTTTGAATACCATGTAATGAGTTGTATCAACATTCATTGACAGCTTATTTGCAATAGTCCATTCCACGAGTTTTACCAACTCCAAATTCATCCTATTTATGATATTATCGACGTTATCACCCTCTAAAAATATATTTGTATCGTCGGCAAATAAGATGGGAAGAATATTAGAAGACACGTTCACTGTATCATTCACATAGACGACGTACAAAAGTGGACCCAAGACTGAGCCCTGTGGTACTCCACATTTTACAATACCATAATTAGAGGTTTCACCATTAAAATCTACATACTGAGCTCTATTATTCAAATAACTTCTCAACCACTCTGATGCCACCCCCCTTATTCCATAAATATTTATTTGTTTAAGTAAAATTTCGTGGTTAACAGTATCAAAAGCTTTACTAAAGTCCAAAAATACCCCAACTACATGTTTTCCTGAATCCAGAGCATGTGAAATTTGTTCTATCAACATTGTTAGTGCCAAATTAGTGTTATATTCTTTCCTGAATCCAAATTGAAATTTATATAGTAAATTATGCTTGTTGATAAACGACATTAATCTCGTATACATTATTCGCTCAAATACTTTTGAAAACATGGGCAAAATTTACACCGGGACGATAGTTATTTATAAGTGTGGCATCATCACTTTTATACAGCGGTATTACTTTAGCAATTTTAAGTTCGTTAGGGAAAGTGCCTTCAATCATAGACATATTAATTAGTGAAATGAGTACATTAATAAAGTAAGGATAAGTCTCTTTAATCACAGTGCAATTTAAGCCATCCCAACCTGGGCTATTTTTTTCTTCAAATCGCATATTATACTTTTTACTTCATTACAATTCGTTGGATTCAGAAATATTGAATGGGGGTTACTGTAGGTGCAGGCATAAATGAGGAGAAGGTTTTTTGGATATTAGGCAAAGATTGACTAATTTTAGTACCAATACTCAAGTACAATTAATTAAACGCCTTAGAAATCACTTTAGCATCGCCCACTTTATTTTCGTCTATCATGAATTCAGTAGTTTTCTTCTTACATTAATTTTGTATTGATTACCTCTCTAATTACCTCCCAAGAGTTTTCAATATTCCCAATATTTTGTTTGAGTAGTTCATCATAATGATCCCTCTCTGCTTGTCATAATAATGTATTCAAATTCTTTTGTAGTCAGAATATGCCTTTTTATTTTCTTCTGTAGAAGGCTTTTTATATGTGACATACAATTTATTTTTTTACTTCAATAGATTCTTTAAGACCCAAAGTAAGCCAACTCTTATGGTTACGGTACGTAATTTTTATCTTTCGAAATTGAAAATATTCATCGTATAAGTTAGTAAAAGTTGAATGGAACTTGGTAACAGCTTCCTGACACCCCCCCCCCCCCACTCTCCCATAATATTTGTCCAATTAATAAGTGAGAGTCTCTCTTTCAACTTCATCATATTGTTTTCATTTATCATTCGCTTATTGCTAAAGTCTGGACATACTTTTGCCTTCTTAGATTTTAAAATACAAAATATAGGAAAATTATCAGACAGGTCTGTATATAATATTCCACTAAACGATTCCTTATCATGCATATCATTACATATTATGTTATCAATAATTGTTGCTGAATTACTTTTAACTCTGGTTGGTTTATTAATCAATGGACAATATGAGTATGAAACAATAGTTTCCATAAAGTTGGCAGACGGTCCAGGAGTATGAGAGTTTAGCAAATTAATATTATAATCACCCATGAGGTACACAGTCTTGTTTTCACGATTCAAAGTATTAAGTAATTTATTTATATTTTCCCCAAAATTATCAATATTAGAATTAGGAGGTCTATATACACAGCCAATGACCATATTCTTATTACAATCATTATACTTTTTATCTATTGCTATGAATATAGTTTCCACTGAGTTACATAATGTGTCAAGATCTGTCCTAGGTTTATACTTAGTATTACTACTAATGAACAACGAGACCCCCCCCCCCGCGTTTGACCTTTCTATAGCTAAACTGATGCCGATACCCTGCCATACAATACCTCTTAACATTGTTCTCGTTAAACCACGTCTCAGAAAGTCCTATTATATCAAATTTGGTATCAATATTTTGCAGGTATGCCTCGAACTTATCCAGATTTTTTTGACCACCACGGATATTCATGTTCATGTATTCATATAATGTTGAAGAATTATCCAAATTTACTTTAATTTTCTTATTTTTAAATCATCTTCCAAATAAAAATTACAGTTAACATTGATGTCATATTCACCATTATAGTAGTTCAGGTCAGGGTCAATGTCATCGAAAATCATCATATTATGAACATCAATAATGATCTGCGGATTAAAATTTTGAATCTGAAGATATTCTAAGCTATAACGATAGTTAACTGGGCAGTTTTGGGGGATAAGCTGATATATTTCATTATCTGTCAAGTTATTGAATGGAAACATATGTGTTCTGCACATACCACAAAGATTGTCAACTCCATACTGATTGTCAACTCCATACTGATTGTCAACTCCATACTGATTGTCAACTCCATACTGATTGTCAACTCCATACTGATTGTCAACTCCATACTGATTGTCAACTCCATACTGATTGTCAACGCCATACTGATTTCCTTCTATATTACATACATAACATGGTTGAATTATTTCACGTGTAGTCATAAATAAAGACATTCAAAGAGTATTTGCAAACTAATATTTTAACAATAATGCCGCATTGAGATATGTACACCCAGAAGTGAAAGTCCCTGCATAGGGTTTACCCCCTACACCTACTACCCAAGAAGCTAGGAACGGGGTGGTCCCTGCCCAGTCCCCCTTACTACTCCTACCCCAGGCACAAGGGGCAGGGTGTGCCTGTCTGTCACCCCTTCTTTCCCCTCCCCACCCATGAAGAGAACAAACTACCCCCCCCCCCCCCACGCAAACTTACACCATACTCTAATGCCAGACAGGAGGTTGACACACACACACACGCACACCATTATCAATTTCATATGTAATGGTATTGTGTTTACCTTCATTAATTTACCCTCTGATGGTTTTGACGCATTTTGATTGTTTATCCTGGCTATAATTAGACGAATAATTACAGCTTAGGAAGGACCAATGTGAAATAATGTCCTAATCTGAACCCTTGTCTAGCGGGCCCTCTGTGGCCGTGTTGGGCCTTTTCAGGCCGTTCTGACTGCTATATCAACCATCAGTATGAAAGGAATTGTATTGCGCCGAAAACTAGGTGGAAATCGCTACACAATGACGCCACATACAGCTACGTAGCACTCGTGGAGCACTGACAGTGTTACCTCGAAGATGGAAGTTTAGCTGATTTTGCTACCTTGCTCACTTTTAGCGAACTATTGGTTACACTGTCATCCTCCCGCGCGGTGGGGGAACTGGAGTTAGTGTGGGCCGGGAGGCCACAGATGTCGGACGTATGGATCATTACTATCCCACCCATTTTCACTCGATTTTCACCCTTTTTTCACCCGTTTTTTGCCAGTTTTTTCAACTCGACTTATGTTGCGCGCCGCTCTTTAAGGGTAAATTGTCTAATAATAGCCATAAAACAGAAAAGAAGAGTGTCATCGATTATCAGAGGCTTAATATATGATTTGTTATACATGTATTATCATGTAGAAATAATACACAAAAATACAATAGCTACTCGCTTTACATTTGACAGCATAACAATATGCCATGTTTGCTATTTGGTAGTATTATAAAGCAGTATAATCTAGTAATGAATTACTGTATTTTATGGTGTCTCGGTGTATAACACCTATTTGGTAGTATTATAAAGCAGTATAATCTAGTAATGAATTACTGTATTTTATGGTGTCTCGGTGTATAACACCTATTTGGTAGTATTATAAAGCAGTATAATCTAGTAATGAATTACTGTATGTTATGGTGTCTCGGTGTATAACACCTATTGGAAAACATTATCAAGGAAATGGATTACTAAATATTATAGAAAACTGCATAGGCCTACAGTATATATTTCGTGCATAACTCAATACTGTAAAATCATATAATATACTGTATATTTATATATACTGTATTATGAGAGAGAAATATATATAACAGATATGATAACATATTATATCACTGTAATAAACAGTAGTAAGCAAATAGTAGACATATCTCACGTCGGATATATATATATATATATATATATGAGAGAGAGATATATTGAACAATTAATTAACATTGAGGCAAACATGTGTGGTAAAACATTTCCCTCATGAGTTATTGGTATATTTAGAGTAGCTGGTAACCGTGTTTAAACTTTGATACTAAATGCGTCTCTATTCATGGTGTTCTAAAGCTGATTTTCCTGTGTCAAATGCTAAACTATCACCTTTCCTCCCCGAACTACATACTTGCATAGTCTCGTTTAACCCTTATTGCTCTCTGACATTAGGCTGAGATTAGTATGGATCTTCATATACATCTTTTTGCCATCTCTTACGCTACTACTGGAACACCACAGTTATTACAGTTCAGGCCTGCCAACATTATTCAGGATAAATCCTATGACCCTAACTATTCAGTTACACTATTAATCTAATTGATTCTGATTAACTTGCACTAAAGATTAACGTTAATACTAGATGTGTGCTAATGTAGAAGCAATAACAATAATAATTACAAAAGTAAATGAAAAATCTGTTGGTATCCCTTAAGAACCGAGACAACATTTTCAGAGAGAGAAAAAGAGAGAGAGAGAGAAAGTGTTAATATTCTCGAATATGCACCAAAAAGCCTAACCACGGATCGAGCATTGAATGAATATATCACTTATAATCAATTAAGCAATCCATACAATATGTTTTTTAGTAAGTTCCAACATCTCTTCAGAGGTATTAAAAAATGATTACCATTTCCATGTGCAAATCCATTAAATACCAATGCATTTTACGCAGGTGGGTGAATACTATCGATCTATCTATCTATTGCCTGACGCCGTGATCCCCGAAGGGTTGGCCACGGGTGAATACAATAATTTGTAAAATAACTAGAAGTTGTGATGGTATTGGAAATTTACATTATACATTTTTGTATACAAACATGATAGAATACTAATTACGCATAAATCATAAGTGTTTGTGTGTCAAGCTACGGATAGGTACCAGATAGTGTAAATTATCTTCATTCTGTAAAATAAGATAATTTATTGCAACATTGTTCTGGCATACATAGAATATATATAGATTACCAATTACTGACATGGTCTCGGCCTCGTTGCAAAGTTACTTTATTCTGTGTTCGTGGACTACAATGGTTGTAATCGGCGGTTTCCTCCTGTGTGGGGTTGGGGTAGGGTGTGAGTGGGGGGCCTGCTTGTTTAATCTCTCCATTATAGGGTAGGGGAAGGAAGGGGTGACGGACTGGCACCATCCCGTCCCTTCTGCCTGGGGTAGGAGTAGTAAGGGGGACTGGGCAGGGCCCACCCCGTTCCTACCTTCTGGGGTAGTAGGAGTAGGGGGTAAACCCTATGCAGGGACTTTCACTTCTGGGTGTACATATTCGAATGTAAATCAATTGTAAGCACAACCAATGGTGATTTTAAATAAAGAGAGGTAATTGATGCCATTACAAGTTCAAGTTTGGATGAATAAGAATTGTGTCAAATTACAAAATAACTGTAACATAGTTGAATAAACCAAATAGGTTTATAAAGCTCAAAGGAAAGATAAATATAGAGAGCTGAGTGTGAACTAAAATCTTTCCTAAAACATCGTATGCTGTAATTGTTTAAGGTTCTTAAGTGCGAAAGAAGTAACAAAAATATACAAGAAAATATTATCAGAAAAAATAACATTTGAAATGAAGTAGAGGGAATATAATTATATAAACAGTATGCAGTCTACATTCATATTAAATTAAATGATCCTGTTCAACCTTTCCAAAATGTCCAATCCAATTAAGCTATCTCACCATTCACCACAGTAAATCAATGAAATTAAATATAAAGTGATATCTTCTGTCTATGAGAAAACATAACAATAATAATCATCCAGAGTCATGAATCACTGAACACCCAGACCACGGAGATACCGTAGTTCATAAAGTGCGGCGATACATTACATTAAACAATTAAAATATGTTGTCAAGATAACCTACGAGCAATCTATAATGTATAGGTGTCCAAGCTCCACAGCAACGACCATACTTATTCATTCCTGTATAATATATCCAAAAGATATAGCATTTCCAATATATTAATGCACAACTATTTTGGGCATATGGAAACATTCCTTCCATTCTCTTTCTCTTAATTAAACTGTCTCACACAAATCTTGGTTTATTCACGCTTATTCTATTGGTGTTAGCAACAAGGAGAAAGAATTCAAACGGTACTGTCGCCTTCAAACTCAAGAATCTCGTACTTTATATGGTTCTGCCCAGAATCAAGGCAGATCTGTTCTTAGACTTGCCAAAAACTCTTTCATCAATAACAATTGCTCTTAACTTTCCAACTCTAGCTTTTCCCAAGCTTTTTGGCATCTAACCAAAAAACCTCGCCAACAATTTATCTTCCTCGTCTTTCCCTCCTCATTTCCACTCTGATGGTACCACCTCTGACAAAGCTAACTCTTTGCACAAAGTTTTGCTAAAAGCTCTACCTTGGATGTTTCTGCCATGGTGCTACTCCTCCCTCTCCACCCCCTCTCACTTACCCAGTATCATAATCTCTTCTAAGGATGTATGTTCTGCCCTCTCTGGGCTTAATACTAAGAAGTCGCACAGACCGAATGGTGTTTCTCCTGATGTACTCAATAACTGTTCTTCTGTGCTGACTCCCTACCTAGGTAAAATCTTTCGTGTCTGTCTGTCTTTCCTCTAACATTTTTTCTTTTGGCTGGAAGTTTGCTCCTTTTCAACCTGTCCTTTAATGCTTTATAGAGGAGTTATGCTGTATGTAGCTTTGCGCAGTGGCAGTATCGTAACCAATGAGGTTTAGTTTTCCGAGTGACGTATCTGCTACTGCTGAAGGCCCAAAACAAGGTTAAAGTTTTCACATTTCATCTTTGCCTAGTACTTGCGACACCTCGGTTGGGTTACCTTCTTTGGAAGGTAATCAAGTCGTACCCCACCTGCTCGTGGTGACCTCGCAAACACCCATTTCTATTTATTTTTTCCATTTATTCTTTTTTCAAGATAGGGTGACACAAACGGGGGCGGCACTACCTGGGTTTATCCCAGGTAGTAGTTTAATTTTACTCTAAATTTAATAAGTGTTTTGTATATTTTTAATTGTAGGCTACATTAATATAAACAATGGCCGGCCAAGGCAAACGGAGGCAGAGTTTATTGGGAGATGAAGAGAGCTATGAGTTTGAGGGATTTCTGGCAGAGGGTGGTGAAGTGGAGGATCAATTGACTGTAGTTAAGAGACAGATGATGGGTCTGTTAAGATGGAAGGGAGTTATGGAGAATTGGAGGAGAGATATAGGTGTGAAGGTGGAGTCACTGACAGAAATATGTGGAGCCAGTTCAGTAGCAACTGCAGATGGGCCATTAATTGCTAACCTAGATGCAGTGATAAGGAAAGTAGATGAGCTGGAGGCAGATAACATGGCACTCAAGGAGCAGCTAAAGGAGTATGAGGGTCATTTAAGTGAGAAAGTAAAGGGAGTAATAAGTGAGGAGAAAGATGAGTGGACAAGGGTGGGGAATGCTAAGGTGGATGCATTGGAAGAAATCATGAAGGAGCAGGTGGAAGAGAGAGAAAAAGAGAAAAGAGAGTTTGAGAAGAATGTAGTGCAGGTTTTGAAGAGCAAGGAAAAGGTAGTGAGGGAAACAGCGGAGACCAAAAAGGAGCCGACCAAACGCACCACTGAGGTGGTAGATGGTGGAAAGAAAAAAACTGTCTGGGACCATCAGGTCCTGGTAGTGAAGCCAAAAGACCGATCCTCCGAGCCAGTAAGCCCACCAGATACAAAGGCAATCGAGACTGCTTTGGCTTCGGTTCCGGTTAACAAGTTAACTAGAACTGAGTCAGGTGTACTGGTGGTACGACTTCCATCCAAGAAAGCCAAAGAAGATGCAGGAAGGGCCATCAATCAGTATTTGGGGGTGGACAGTGCCTTCAGTGTCTCCGAACCAAAGAAGATGATGCCAAAAATGACTCTGGTAGGCATTGCTAATGACGCTGAGGATAATGAGATCATTCCCAGCATCCTCAACAAGAACCCAAGAATAAAGTCCCTGGTCGACGATGGCTTAGCTATGAATTTGCTATTCACTAAGCAAAAGAGTGATGCACACACTAAGATTGCGGTAGTAAAAATGTCACCTGAAATACGCTCTTCCATTGTGGATGATGGCAATTCTGTGTATGTTGGACTTGTGAGATGTCGTGCATACGATCGCTTCTGGGTAACACAATGTTACCATTGCCAGGGCTTTGGTCATACCAGTGACAGGTGTTATCGGAAAAATGAGGATCCAAAATGCAACTTCTGTGCTGGTACTCATAACTCAAAAGACTGCACCAACAAGACTTCCCCCAAATGTATAAATTGTATGAGCTCCACATCAGTTACGGAGCCGCCAAATCATTTCGCCTCAAGTAGAAATTGTCCTTTAATGACAGCTCAGAGAAATAAAGTTATTGAGAACACCGATTTTGTAGGTTCAAAAAACTGAAAAATGCACATGGGAGCCGGTTGAAACTGGGTCTGTTGAATGTTCGTTCCTTGCGTAACAAAATCGATCATATTTGCGAGATCTTGGATGAACGTAACCTTGATGTATTATGTCTCACTGAGACCTGGTTGTTCGAGTCAGATCTGAATATTATCCAGGCGGCATTGCCTAAAACCCATTCCATAATAAATGTTCCTAGGCCTAGGGGAGATCATCCGGGTGGTGGAGTGGCAGTTGTCTACTCCACATCTCTGGTGAATATCTTGCAAATAAGCCATAACCCAGCCCCTCTTCATTATGAACTGTTGGAAGTGGAAATAAAACTCCATCAACAAATTCTAAGAATGGCAGTTGTCTATAGGCCTGGCCATCGTGGCACAGATAGGGGTTTTATGGAAGAGTTTGGGCAGTTTCTCGAGGAATTTTCTGCTAAAACTGGAAGACTTTTGATGTGTGGAGATTTTAATTACTGGGTTGACAGCCCTCATCTGAAGCCATTCTCTCCTGAGTTCCTTGAGTTGACTGATCAGAACAATTTTGTAAACCATGTGTCCCACCCAACTCATATCTTAGGACACACCCTTGACTTGGTTTTCTCTCCTGTGGGTTGTGGTGGTGTTCTGGATGTTGATGTTGAGAATGCTGACCCTAATACCTCTGATCATGCTTTGATTACTTTCAGCTTTGATTTCCCTAAGCCACTCACACACACATGAAAAAGTAATCAGATTTAGAAATTATAAAAATGCAGACCTAAATTTGGCTAGCAGTGAAGTAAAACAGTACTTGGGAAGTATTGATACTTCCAACCTTACTTCAGATGAGCTGGTGGAGGTACATGGAAATGCACTTAAATTAGTGTTCGATCATCACTGTCCAGAAGTAGAGAAGAAAATCATAGTACGAGATGATTCGCCCGAGTTAAATTTCTTAGAAGAGCGCGTAGAAGAGCTGAACGTGAATGGCGGAAAAATCAAACAGACTCTACATGATTGCAATACCTGTCAGCCAGAAGAGCTGTGGTCTACAAAATCAAAGATGAAAAGAAAGTGTATTATCAGGGAAAAGTTGACTCGTGTGGTAACGACCAGAGGAGGTTGGCTTCAATTGTAAACAGTTTACTTGGAAAAACAAGAGTCAGCTTAAGACCTTCTGTACCTGATGCCGAGTTGGCTGCCAACTTTGTGGCATTTTTTGCTGGCAAGATAACTCGCATAAGACAGGAATTGGATGATGCTTCTGTTGGTGAAGAACTTTCAGTTGTACTCCAACCCCGACACATTCCTAATAATGTCCTCTCATCCTTTCACTCAGTAGAGGTGGACATGATCTCGTCCTACATAAGAAACCTCAATAAAACATTTTGCCCGTTGGATCCCATAAATGTTTCCAAGCTACCAAGAGTCTATGATCACACAGTTGAGTTTATTTCCAAAATAATTAATAAGTGCTTCTCTGAAGGTAGCTTCCCACATTCTGAAAAGCATGCACTACTCCGACCTACTCTAAAGAAACCTGGACTTGATGTTGAGAACATGTTGAACTATCGTCCTGTCTCCAACCTGTCCTTCATATCAAAGATATTAGAGCGTGCAATACTTGACCAATTACAACCACTACTTCAGCAGAATGAAACTATCCCAATTTTTCAGTCTGCTTACCGACAGCATCATTCAACTGAAACAGCATTGATTAGAGTACATAATGATCTAGTTGAGAACATTTGCAATGGTGTGGCCTCACTATTGGTCTTGCTTGATCTCTCTGCGGCTTTTGACACAGTGGATCATGAGTTGTTATTGAGTGATCTTTATGATTGTGGTGTGCGTGACTCCGCTCTCTTGCTTCTTGGGTCGTACTTGTCAGGTAGATCCCAGAGTGTGATGGTAAATCAAGTGGTCTCGGACTCGACACCCCTGCAGTATGGTGTTCCGCAGGGATCAGTTTTGGGTCCTATCCTATTTATAATTTATATTAGCAGTTTGTCTCTTCTGCTTCGTGCACATAATGTCACCTTTCACTTTTATGCAGATGACACCCAGATTTATGTGAGAATCACAAATATAGTTGATATACGGAGTAAGATGGAATTGTTGATGTCTGATATCAAGAAGTGGATGAGAGCGAGGAAACTTAAACTAAATGATGGTATAACTGATATTCTCATCATCCGAGGAAATAGAAGAGCTGATGATATGGTAGGTGCCCTCTCCATCAATGTGGGTGGATCTCAGCTGCGACCGGCCAACTCTGTTCGAAATCTGGGTGTATATGTGAACTCCCGATTAGATTTCAAAGAGCATGTAAACCAGATAGTTAAAAGTTGTTACTTGCACATCAGAAATCTCTATTTGGTGAAGCCGTTTATAACCAGACGTTGCCTCCTGACGTTGGTTCACTCATTGGTCTTCTCTCGTGTTGATTATTGCAATGCCCTGTTGGTGGGTCTTCCAAATTATATTTTGAAGAAAGTTCAATCTGTTCTTAACAGGGCCGCAAGACTAATTTTTGGTGTTCCACCTAGAACTCCTACTACATCTCTTCACATAGAACTGCACTGGCTGCCAGTAAGAGCAAGAATAGAATTTAAGTTGTGTTTGGTGACTTTTAAGGTTCTCAAATTTGGTGAGCCTAGGTACCTTGCGGAGCTGCTCAGGCGCCCACCGGCACACCATGGTGTAGTTGTGCGTCATGACAATGACCCTTTTCGTCTTGATGAACCAAGGGCTTTCCAGCAGTCTTCTTTCTTTGAGAGGTCATTCTCCTACATGGCTCCGAGGTTGTATAACAGGTTGCCGCTGTCCATGAGACAACTGAGTTCTGTTGAATGCTTCAAGAGACAACTTAAGACTTTTCTCTTTGAGAGAAGCTATGATCTTGAGAGAGGTGTCATGACAGATGGCTATAGAGTTTAGGCTATTTTGCCACTGCTAGTGATTGTTAAATGTGTGTTGTATATGAGCCTTCTTTTGATGCATTGATTTTTGTTCTTTTTTCTTTCTCTTTTCGAGCGCTAGTGAATTCTTCGGAAAAATTGGCGCTTATGAGAAATAAGTAACATGCTTATTATTATTATTATTATGTTGGTAGTGGTACGCCCACTACTCCTAATCTTACCCAGACTACTGAACTGGAGCCACAGACCTAGGCCTCTTCCAGAAAAAACATCTGTGAGTATTAGGCTATGGTAATATTCAGTTGAGAAACTGCCTCATAAAGCTAAACTAACTCAACCCAATCCCACAATCGGATTGCTACAATACTATACTGTGCCTAACTTACCTAATGTAACTAACCTTACAGACCCCATGCTGGCAATATATAAGATGACAATTAATTCATGGGGTGGCTTAGGGGGGAAAAGCCCCCCTTCAACCTATTATTGTATCCCACGGCAGTCAAAATATAAAGGACCGTGCGAGTAGTGTAAACAAGGAAGGCGATACGTTTGAATACTACTGTACATCCTTCCCCCAACTTTTAGAAGCCGATTTGCTTCGGCTGTCTTCTGAAATTTACGGGATAGTCCTATACTCAAAAGTAAGGAGTATCGTTAGGCTACACTACTTCAAGAAACCTATCATAGCCTAGGCCTATTCCAAATTTGTAGGTTAGGTTAACTCAGAAATTGCTTTCCCCATTAGCTAACCTAACCTTGGCTATATTAATTTGCCAACAATTTTGCATTGTTTAAAGAGTAGGCTACATGTTGATTAAATATGCAAGTCCCATGGAGATTAAAAAATACTATTTAGCCATGAAATCTTTTTCTATAATTAGGCTAGGATAGGTGACTATCCCTAGATGTCTAAAGCCGATGAGAACAATTGTGTGATCCAAACACTTTCCCTGCTAAATTTTTGGAAAAACTCAAGAGAGTCGGAGGTTACCTCGCTTGGATAGCTAGAATAGATTAGTTTTATTAGGTTACCATGGTTATTATAAACTAAATAATCCACTAGCCTCTCATGCCTAACCCATCGTCCAAAATCCAACCCTGATAACCTCTTAAGGTTAGGCTAGGCCTACCCTGTTTTCAGTAGTTTTAATATATCAAGATAATTACTTAACAATATAGGCCTAGGCTAAAATCTCATCAAAATTGCTCATAGCCTATGTCCAATTTAAGCATTTCTTACTATGAAATGGAGGACTCAAAGCTTTGCCTTTCCCATTTGGGAAGGGTCAGCCAGGGGATAGATAGCCTATGGCAATTTACAGCCCACTATCCTAGCTCTGGCCCTTTTTGAGTTAGAGATAGGCCTAGGCTAGGTTAGATTTCACGATTAATGGCCATAGGCCTAGATCTACTTGGAACAGGTGAACAGGGCTAGGCTTGAATATAACAGAAAAGCTTGCTTGATATTATAACCAAGCCACTTTTCCAGAGAGCCAAGCACAACCCAATTATTCAGCGAAAATCCTTACCACAACCCCATGGATATTCCTAAACTCAAAAATTGATTAGTGGTTGAAGGGAAATTAGGCTAGAGAAATTCAATGGTCCTCTGGGGAATCACTAGGGCCTAGGCTACCTTATTTTCGTCAATTGAGAATGTCCTAAATACAGAATAATAAGATTAATGCAATAAACTGGGTAAATAATACACCAGGGACCATCACTTTATTAAGATTCGATTCCGTCTGTACTCCCGTGAGGCTGCCCGAGGCAGTAATTTGTAAACAAAACATTCCTCAGGTGTACCAACCGTAAGAAATGCACCGCAGCGAGTTTGACAGGCTTACCAACCATACGTCCGACGGCATCGCACGAGAGATTCTCACAAGGAAGCAACTGGTGGTACCACCTTCACGTGCGAATCCGACGTGCGAATCCTTCGTCGAAGGGATCGCACGATTATCTGGTACTGCGGGCCATAGCCTCCTGCCGGCACAGTTGTTGGCTCAGCCACCTCTAGAACATCATAATAATACTGCCATATATACTGCTGACATGCTTCCCTTGTGATAAGAAGAGACCCCTCTACTCCCAACACTGATGCTATCAACCTCAATTCCTCCACCCTTCTCAACTGCATCTGTGCCCATTCTGGAGAACTCCGAAGGAACACTCTCGCATCCTCCTCAGTGGTGATATGCAATGGCACGACACTCTCCCCCTCCTCTCTTGCTTGTTGTTCAGACATAGTAAAATAAAATGCTAGACACCTATTCTAAAAAAAAATCCTCTGATCAAAATAAATCTTATTAATACTGCTGGTACTATTCTGATTATCCTAGGCAAAGTCGCCACTGTTACGAATCTGGACCTCAGTTGCTTAGAGACGGTATACGAAAATAATTACTAATAAAAATTCACCTTGTCTCTCTACCAAACAACACTACGACGCAACAGGTAAGAGCACTATGAATGCTTCCAGGCTCTTCTCAGGGCTTAAGATGCACACTGCCCTGCTCCTATTCTGAATAATAAGTAGAACAGAAATAATCATGTAACTTACTAGCTACGAGAACTCGAAACCAACACCGGGATTAGCAATGCTGGGTTGGATAATCAAAACAGTTAAATGCATAAGCTACCAGCAGACATCAACGAAAAAGAAAGAGTGCAGCTGTACTTCAAGCATAACAGGCTATGCGCGCCCTCGACAGTACTAAACCGTGCACAAACCAGCCAACGGTAATCCACTCAACCCAAGAGAGTTGCACATAATATCTTATACATATAAGAATGGTCTAACAATACAAGGCAGTGTCCTACTATGACTACTAACCTCGGGGTGATATTAGTGGAAACAAGTTGCCCTGACCCCCTCTAATATCACAACTATATATCCTGCTTCAACCTGGGCCCCCCCAGTGAGATACCGCCCGAAACAATGAACTCTTAGAGTCCACCTCCCACACTCACTTAACTATGGGGGGGGGGGGTCCAGACTGAAGCTGGATTCCTAATTAATATTAAACACTCCATTGCCTCAGTTCGAAACCCAAGATAGGGAACACACAATTGCTGGGGCAGAACCGTCAAGGTTGGTTGCTATCGGGTCCTAAGCACAGACACGGAGAAAATATGTAGGGATTATGGATGTGTGTGTGTGTGGACTGTATGGGATTAACGGTGCTTAGTATTAAGGACCCCGACAAGCCTCCCAGCTCTCCCCTATCACGGATTCCGAAGTAGCCACCGGAGGTACTGAATATATAAAACAAAGGGAAAGATAATAAAATGCTGATCAGAGGAAAAGGACAGTTAAAAGAAGAAATGAATGTCTAGGATTCTCTGTTAATTACGTTACGTTAATAATTGTGCAAGCAAGGACAAACAAAAGGGGGCCGACTGATGGGTCACAAGAGATAAAGGATAACACCTATCTAGTCTGACTGCCGAGCAGAGAGTGAGGGGGCCTGGTGTTGCAGAGCAACGCGGAGGCCAGCCTCAAACGAAGAGGTTGCAATATATCACCACACGATATGATAAGACTAAGACACGTCACAAGAATAACTTATACTAAAGTATTCCTGCGTTAACAAATTAACTAAAAGAGTGTGGCAGATAAAACAAAGTGCATCTTTATATTGTAACACAACTGAACTTGCAATGATCACATAATTAATTAAACTCGTGTTGCTTAGCAACATTACCTCCCGCGAGGCAAGAGCGACAATCATTCAACACCTCCCTCGCCAGCCACCTCTAGCTTGCAAACTACACGTTGCCACTAACTAACAACTGGCTAGACGAAACTAATAACACTCTATGGGCTCATTCCACACAAATGTGTATTGAGACACAAATGCTTAGAGGTACGGCAAAACTAGTCATGTGTAATTGGAAGGGTATCGGAGTGAAACTCACAATACCAGGTCTTTCTAATAGACTTGGCACAGCTGCTTCAATAAATCTGGCGCCAGTCGAGTCTATCTACTCATAAAAGACCCTATAGACCCTGGGCATTGTGACAATATATATATATATATTCTGGAGAATAATAAATTAATCAGTGATAGGCAATATGGTTTTAGACGATGTCGATCAACTGCAGACATTCTTTGCCTTCTTACGCATCAAATCAACCAAGCTACAGACCAACATGGTGAAACACATACAATAGCACTGGATATATCAAAGGCATTTGATAGAGTCTGGCATCAATCCTTATTGTCGAAGATGTCACACTACGGCCTTGCATCATTAGTCCACTAATTTCTTCTTATCTTCATAACAGAAAAAAATACGTGTAATGGTAGATGGCCTTTATTCTCATTTCACTCAATAAATGCTGGTGTTCCCCAGGGATCAGTTTTGGCCCCAACTCTGTTCCTCATTCATATCAATGATCTCATATCTACCACTCATAATCCAATACATTCCTACGCAGATGACTCAACACTCCACAGTTCCTTCACATTTACCAATTCTTTCACCCAACCCGATCTTATAAATTCAAAAATAAACACTGCAATTTCTCTGAACCAGGACCTTTCTAGAATTAATGAATGGGGACAAGAGAATCTAGTTTCCTTTAATGCACAGAAAACCAAGTACATTCAATTTTCTAACCGACAGAATCTCACGGACTCCCATATATTTTTAATGAAGTAAATATTCCCACTTCCCCTAGTATTGACATTCTCGGTGTAACATTAACTACTAACTTGAGCTGGACACATTATGTTAGAAGCATTGCTAAGAATGCCACTAAAAAACTGGGACTCCTGTACAGAGTTCGAGAATTCTTCACTGACGAGCAGTTGGCCGTAATATATAAAAGTCATGTGCGCTCTCAGATGGATTACTGTTCACCTCTGTGGGGTGGAAGTGGAGTGGTTGCATTGAGGCAGTTGGACAAAATTCAAAATAAAGCTATTAGATTAATCAATAACCCTGCAATCACACAGGACCTTCCTACATTAGCCATACGAAGAAACGTTGCATCCCTTGCATTATTCTACAGATATTTTCACAGCAATTGTTCCGAGGAACTTGCTTCAATTGTGCCGCCTCTCCACATCTTTCCCCGTAGAACTAGGGCAGCTGAGAGCGCCCATGAATTTACACTTTCTCCTCCACAATGCAGAACTTCTGCTTATCAGAATTCATTTATCCCCAGAGCTACTACTCTTTGGAATTCACTTCCCTCGAATTGCTTTCCACAAACTTACAATCAACAAATGTTTAAATCCAGTTGTTACAAACATTTTATGAATGGAGGATGCCTTTAGGCACATGGACCTTTTTGTTTTATCTGTGTTTTTCCTTCCTCCGTTCATTGTCTCTTAAAAAAAAAAAAAAAAAAAAAAAAAAAAATATATATATATATATATATGTATATATATATATTGTGACGCCTCCCGGCGTTAGCAGAATGGTTGCGTGGGGCATTACAGCTCGCTAGCGCTCGCCAGGATGGGGGGATAGGCTACAGTTGTCCTAGAATGATCTGCTTTATTTCATTAGTGTCGTGTTGCCACAGACAGTCTAGAAGTGGTCTTTGTTTTGGTCTGTGACCGCGCCTTATATTTTATATTCGCTATAATATAAATGTTGCTTGTGTGGGAGGCGAGCGAGAGAGTGTGAGGGAGTACACCTGGCAGCGAGGTGAGCTATGACGCGGCTCGCTAGGGCGCTGACGGCGTTGGCGGCCGGGTGGTCAACTAGTCCCTTCCCGTCGCTGCCTCGTGTTTTTACCAGCTCAGAGCTTGCCTGACACGCGTATCGCCTACATCCTTTGCAATTCTGTCCCCCATACTCGCTACTTTGCATACTATTTCTCTCTCTCGACTTCTCCTTTCTCATTTTCTAATCTTTATTAAACTCAACATCCCTTCTGGTTTCAGCATAGACGTTCACCGTCGACCAGTCGTATTGTACGCGAAGCTCTCAGATATTTCCATGTATTAGGTTAAGGAGGTATTATGCTTTATTGAGGTTTAGAGAGACGGACTTTTCCGTATGTGTCCTCTCTCGGGAAGGTTGTAGACCGGTATATGTCTCCCTTGCAAAGTGTTGAGTGATTCTTCTTGGTTATCTAAAGCTAGACTAGGGGTAAGGTTACTGTGTCGTTGTCTCCGATGTGTGCAGTGTTAGCTAAGCTCTGCAAGACATCGACAGGTACTGTGGCCGCCTAAGTTGTCTTTGGGTTGGTTTACTTTGCGAGCACAGCGCTGTGGTGTGAGAGGGCCATAGCCTATCCCTCACAACATAGTGCTGCCTCTTTGTGTTGACTTCTGAGGGATCGCCAGGATAGAGCTAGGTACTAGAGACCTAGATTTATCAAGAGAGCATCCCCGTCATATAACGTAATCTTCATTATACCACCCTCGGACAACGTTAGACTACGAGCCGCATGCTCGCCCATTGTTGCCCTGCCTTGATACCCCAGCTAGACTTTATTAACTGAGCAGACACTGGTTCGAGATAAGCCCCATTATTATATGTATGCAGCATTATTATTCACTGCACTTTTGAGCCGAGGTTGTTGTTGAGTTGCACAACCCGAGTAGGCTGTTGCGTTGTGTTACAAAGTATTTCTCTAGTTGTCGAGCATTACTACCTTTGCGCAGTCTTTATTATTCGCCTGCCTATTATTACTATATGTCCTAGCATTTATTGTGACCCGTATTCTGCATTATAATTGTTCAAGATTCTTTACGAACATCTTCCCAGCATCAGACTTATTTCAGAAGTTTCCAGTTGATGTTGAAGGACTAGCATTGCACTTTCTTTAATACAGGAGTGCCAGTTATTTGAGTATCTACCGTAACGTTAATTAATCACGTTAACTATCTTTTCTTTGTGTAACATAATCGAGTAATCTTTTACTGTTTGAGAATAGGCTGTTTCATTGAGCGTCAGCCTAGTGTGTGTGCACCAGTTACCGAGTCATAGGATACCTCGTTGTCCAGGCACGACTCAGGGCGGTAATGGTGTTTTGTTTTCCAGTGTTTAAGGCAGGGGTTGGATCTAGTGTTACCGTTGTTGCTTTTTGACATTATCTAGTCCAATGTTGAAGAGCCCTGTGTCTTTGAGAACCTGGATCGTAACAAATGGCGACCTAGCTCAGGATCTTGTGAACTGAGAGATTATTGATGGATTGTTGTGGTCATTTGTTTTATTGAGGAATATAGTGGGCACGTTAGAATTTTGTTGGCAAAGTGGTATAGCACCTGAGAGTCTTCAGACATTTTTGGCAAGTGAATAGTGCTACACGGGAGCTTGGGTACTTCTTCTTTTTTTTATAAACGTGAGAATTTTTGGTGGACACAATGGGAGACGAATCAGATCATACTGAGGGTTCAGGGAATGATGCAGGCTCTGATGGGCAGATTCCAGGGGGGTTAGTAACTAGTGAGGAGGCCGCAAAGAAGTTTTTGGAGGTGCCTATAACAGCTGATCGACTAGAGGGAATTAGCAAGTATGGTCTAAATGTTTGGCTTCCCTCATGGGGCTTAAGGTGGCTCATAGCATCAAGAAGAACGAATTGAGGGCTTGCGTACTGGGGGCGGCTAGTGAGGTCCTGGGTGGAGAGGGTGCTCGGGGACATCTGCTCGAGCCCCCCCTCCACTCTACTCCCATCGGGACCTGTAGGATGCCGGAGTTTAGTACGTTCCCGCAGGCCGATAGCCGCTGGCAGCGTGGTTTAGGATCGCTGGGTGGGCCTCCAATAGTTGCACCTCCTCCTCCAGGTTTCACTACAGAAATGCTCTTCCAGCTTGAGATGGCTAAGATGCAGGCTGAGCGTGAGGAACGTCTCGAACTCGCTAAGATAGAGGCTAAGCGACAGGCTGATCTCGAACTCGCTAAGGCTAAACAACAGACTGATCTCGAACTCGCGAGAATAAAAGCCCAGTCGGAGGCTGAGTCTACCAGGTACCGTGCAGATATCGATCTTGAGAAGACTCGGGTGGAAACGACAGGGCAACGTCTCGGTGGTGGGAATTGTGGGCATGATCAGTCTTTGTCGCACCTGTTGAAGCTAGTCCCTGTATTTGATGAGTCGGGTGTCACCGAATTTTTCATAAGATTCGAGAAGAAGTGCCAGGAACACCAGTGGCCTGGGGAGAAGTGGGCAGCCCTTGTTTCCTCTAAACTTGTGGGCAAGGGACTCAAGGCTTATGATGCATTGCCTATAGAGTCGTGTATTATCTATGAGGAACTCAAGGAGGCTGTCCTGAGAGCATACGAACTACAACCAGAGACGTACAGGTTGAAGTTCCGGGGTGTTACCAAGGGTCGGGAGAGCACCTTTTTGGAACATGCCCGGGAGCTGTCCGATGCTTTTGAGAATTGGCTGAGGTCGGAGAAAGCTACTACGTTTGACGACATTAAACAGTTGGTGCTTTTAGAGCAGTTTTTCAAATGCACGGGCGGCGACCTGACGTTAAACCTGAAAGAAAAGCAACCAAAAACTCTACAGGAGGCAGCTGAGATGACTGACCTCCGGCTATCACTAATTCGTGGGTGCGGGTCTGCCCAGTGTAGTGAGGCAGGTAACAAGGGGCGTGACGCCCCACCCCCCCCCCGAGTTAGTGATATACCTTATGCAAACAAGTACAAGAGCCATGATACCAAGACTGACCACAAGACTAGCACCGTCCCATTTAACAAGGGGCCGGGCCCTTCCCAGTACCAAGGGAAGCCCAAAGGGGAGTTGGAGTGTTATCATTGTCATTAAAAGGGGCACTTTGCAAGAGTCTGTTCTAGCAAACCACCTACAGCAGCTGTGTCTTTGGCCTGCATCATTGGTGTGTCTCCGAAGTCGTCTGAGTTTGCCCGGGGCAGTTCGTCAGAGGCTGAGGCACAGCCAATGCAGAAGCACCTGGGAGGCTCGAACCCTGCTTGGGATGTTTTTTGCGACCATAGAGGGCGGGGTTGCGTGATGTGGGCGGGGCGCAAGCATGGAGTAGAGGTCTTGCGTGATACAGGTGCTTCCCAGACTCTGATGAAAAACTTGACTGGCTACCCTATAAACGCGGCTCGGGTGATAGTGGTGCAGGGTATTAATGCAACTCGGTCATACCCGCTGGTGCGGTTGGAGTTGGAGGTGGATGGTGTGGCACGTGAATTGGATGTCGGGATTGTGGAGAAACTGCCAGTGGAGGGCGTCGACCTTCTTCTCGGCAACGACTTTGCAATGCCCGCTTCTGAGGTTCTACCCTTAGTCGTTGCCGAGAGGCCGGCCGATGTGAGTAGGGAAGAGCAAGAGTGGGTCGAGCGGTTCCAGACACAACCCATGGCGTGTGTTGTCACCCGAGCTCGGGCAGCTAAAGTGTCACAGCCTAGTCCTCTGTCTTCAGACCAGCGGAGGAACGATCAACAGGAGGAGGCTAAAGCTGGAGTTGGTTTTAAGAGTTTTGACTCAGCGGCTCTCCTGGGTGATTCAGTATTGGCACCATTACTTAATTCTGGAGTAGCCCCTGGGCCTGTCATCGGGAGTGATGAGGCTGGGCATGACGAGTCTCCACGACAGCAACGTTATGTACATCGAGAGAGACAGAGGGAGCAGCCCAGTATCGGGGAAGGTCATGCATTGCTCCGGGAGCAGTTAGATCGCTTGGCACCCTCAGATATACGTCGGTTGCAACTAGAGAACCCTGAGCTCCAAACGTGTGCTAATGGAGCTGTAGAGCTCGACGAGGACGGCGATGCACAGCCAGGAGATTTTTTTATTTAGAAGGCATCCTCTACAGGCGTTTTCAAGACCCTAAACGTAGTTGGCAAGAGGGGTCCGGAGTAGTGGAGCAGTTGGTGGTGCCACGGGAGTGCAGGGATAGCCTACTGAGGTTGGCGCATGACATACCACTGGCAGGACATCTAGGGGTGAGAAAAATGGTGGCAACTTTAGAAAAACTGTTTTGGTGGCCAGGGTTGAAGGGGCAGGTTGTAACCTGGATAGCAATGTGTCATACGTGCCAGAGGGTTGGAAAACCTAACCAAACAATTCCGAGAGCCCTGTTGCACCCCATTCCTGTCAGTGGACCGCCCTTCAGTAAGGTCATCATTGATATGGTCGGACCCCTACCCCCTACTAGTGCCGGTAATAAATTTCTATTAACTATCATGGATGTGGCCACTCGTTATCCTGATGCATATCCAATGAGAAATGGCATGGCAAAAACTGTTGTCCGGAACCTGCTCTTGTATTACTCGCGGCATGGTTACCCGCAGGAGGTGCAATCGGACCAAGGTTCTAATTTTACATCTACTCTGTTCAAACAAACTATGATTCAGCATGGCATCAGCACTGTCGTCTCTTCTGCGTATCACCCGGAGAGTCAGGGGGTGTTGGAGAGGTGGCACGCCACGCTGAGGAGCATGCTTCGATGTTAGTGCACAGAGAACGGAGAGGATTGGGACCTTGGTCTGCCGTATGTTTTGTTCGCGGCAAGAGAGGTACCTGGAGAGAGTCTCGGTTTCGGTCCGGGTGAGCTTGTTTTCGGGCATCAGGTGAGGGGTCCTCTCCACATGGTGAAGGAGATGTGGGAGGGCACTAGGCATATTGTTCTGCAAGATAAGTTGCAACCTCTTGTTCCTGAGCGACAAGAGGAGTTGTTTACTATGCTGTGGCAGTCCGTCCGCATGTTTGTTGCTTCTCCAGGCCTGATGTACGGGGTAGAATCCGACATGGAGGCTCGAGACAGTGCAAGGCTCGAGTTGGTTCCCTACCGTGTGAATCCTGCTCGACAGCCTGTTGTGAAGGCGTGTGGAGAGAGGGTCTGAGGGATAAAGGATATCGGGAGTGGTCGTTGCCAGTGGCTTTGCAACCTGAGTTTGGTGGCAGAGTCCGTGTGTATATTGATTGCAAGAGTGTGGAAGCATTATCCCTGACAGACGCCTATCCATTACCCAGAGTTGACGACACCATAGACCGCTTCGGGGCTGCCTCGCTCATCACGAAGGTAGAACTAGTGAAGGGTTATTGGCAGGCCCCGTTGCCGGAAAGAGCGAAGAGAAGTGCCAGTCTTGCGATGAACTGGGCAGTTCATCAGTGTCAGGTGTTGTTGTGCTGCCGGAACACAAGTTGGATGTGTGGCATGCTAAGGGCACTGATAATGTTTTGGCTTTGTTTGCAGGAGAACCCTCGCTGTTCAGTCAGTGTCTGTCGTGGGTGGAGGATCCGGGGTAGGCTACCACAGTATGTTGGTATAGCCTCCTGTCTTGGCTCGCGGTATATTTTTGCGCTGGTGCTTGTTGGCTCGCGTCTGTAGCATCAGCGTACGGTCACAGGGTAGGAGTTGTTGGCTTTGATTAGAAGAAAATTAGGCTACATCTATAGTAGCCGCCCAACATTAAAATAAAATATGAAAAATTAAATAAAAACTCTTTCCTTTTAATAATTAATTTTAAGATAATATTGTAGCTGAGTACTGAGTGCAGATGATTTTCCCTCAGTAGGCTGTGCTTCTTAAAGCTCGCTCTGGGAGCACAATGTTATGAATTAATGTATTATATTTGGGAAGGGTGATAAGATTAGTTTATATATAAAACAAAATCTGTTTTTTTTTGAGGAAACTGAGCTTGCATTCCATGAGTGGCGGAGTGGTTAGGAGTGGCAGATTCTAGCGACAGTCTGCCTGTTCAGATATGGGCTCATGGTTGAGTGTCCTATATCTTGGGGGGGGTGTGATGCCTCCCGGCGTTAGCAGAATGGTTGCGTTGGGCATTGCAGCTCGCTAGCGCTCGCCAGGAGTACAAGGGAGTACAAAGGAAATCAAGCAACAACAGATCTAGTGACCCTTCTAGGCTGCTTGTCCTCCAAAACACTGAGGATCAAGTGTCCAAACAGTGGTTTAGAGTGGGTAAGGGAACATTGGAAAGGGAACTACTGCCCTGCCACTAACGTGGCAGGACTAGGAAGTTAGTAGGGGACATAGGGGTTAGTAACTGAGGGGAGGATAAAGTTATTCATTTACAAACGCAGTCAGTCGCGGGTTTGATGCGAGATATTTGTCTAGGCGGAATTTAAATGAATCAACGGTGCTGCTATAACGTTCGGGGAAGCCCATTCCACAAGTTGACAACTCGATTGAAGAAGAAATTCTTAGATTCGTGCAAGTTAAAAGATTTACCAATAATTTTGCAACCGTTTCCCGCGTGTAATTAGATTGGTCGATAGTGAAGTACTTACTACAGTTCATATTGTCGATGCCTTTGATGATTTTGAACACTTGAATTAAGTCGCCTCTTAATCTGCGCTGGGTTAAAGGAAATATATTTAATTCTCTAAGACGCTCTTCGTATGGTTTGTTCTTTAGGCTAGGTATCATTTTGGTAACTCTACGTTGAACTCGTTCTAGCTTGTTTATATCTTTTGGTAATAAGGGCACCAGGATTGAACGCAGTATTCCAGAAGAGGGCGGACTAAGGAATTGTAAAGGATTAGGATAACTTCTTTGGATTTATGCTCAAATGACCTGCCTATAAAGCCAATTATTTTGTTTGCCTTCTTAACAACTTCTGAACATTGTTGACTCGGTTTTAGGTTACTCGATATTGTTACTCCCAGATCGGTTTCTCTGTTTACATTCTTAAGCTGAGTGCCATTCATCGAATAGTTTGCTTTCTCATTTAGGTATCCGACATGTAGTACTTTACATTTATCCGCATTGAAACTCATTTGCCAAATTTGGGCCCAACATGACAATTTATCTAGATTGTGTTGCATATCGTCAACTTGTTCTTTTGAGAGTACGCTATTTGCAATTTTTGTATCGTCAGCAAATTTTGAGATTGTGCAGGTGAGACCCTCATCTATGTCGTTGATGTAAATTAGAAAGATAATTGGTCCTAGTACCGATCCCTGGGGTACCCCGCTACTTACATTGGTCCATTTAGATGCCTTACCGTTTATGACTACCCTTTGCTTTCTGTTGCTGAGCCAATTTTCTATCCATTTCAACACACCGTCTTGTATTCCATGCGCTTTTAGTTTTAGCAGTAAAATGTGTGGGGAACTTTGTCAAAGGCCTTTTGAAAATCAAGGTATGTAATATCTACAGCTTTACTCTCATCGTAGAGGTTGAGGATATCGTGGAAGAAGTCTAAGAGGTTTGTTAAACAGGAACGTTTTTTATGAAAGCCGTGTTGAGTATCTTTAAGTATGTTATTTTCCTCTAAGTGATTTACGAGTCTGTCTCGTATGACCGTTTCTAGCATTTTACATACAACTGAGGTTAAGCTAATTGGACGATAGTTACTGGGTAGGGATTTGCTGCCTTTTTTTAATATCGGTGTTACGTTGGCTAGCTTCCACTGATCAGGCATAGTTCCAGACTGCAAGGATTTATTGAATAGTAATGTCAGTGGTTTGGAGAGCTCATTCTTAGCTTCCTTTAGAACTCTAGGCGAGATTGTATCAGGTCCTGGCGTTTTATTTACCTTGAGTTTATCTAAACAATTCAATACTTCTCTCTCTGTAACGGTGTCTCTCTGTAACAGGATGGGGGGATAGGCTACAGTTGTCCTATAGTGATCTGCTTTATTTCATTAGTGTCGTGTTGCCACAGACAGTCTAGAAGTGGTCTTTGTTTTGGTCTGTGACCGCGCCTTATATTTTATATTCGCTATAATATAAATGTTGCTTGTGTGGGAGGCGAGCGAGAGAGTGTGAGGGAGTACACCCGGCAGCGAGGTGAGCTATGACGCGGCTCGCTAGGGCACTGACGGCGTTGGCGGCCGGGTGGTCAACTAGTCCCTTCCCGTCGCTGCCTCGTGTTTTTTACCAGCTCAGAGCTTGCCTGACACGCGTATCGCCTACATCCTTTGCAATTCTGTCCCCCATACTCGCTACTTTGCATACTATTTCTCTCTCTCGACTTCTCCTTTCTCATTTTCTAATCTTTATTAAACTCAACATCCCTTCTGGTTTCAGCATAGACGTTCACCGCCGACCAGTCGTATTGTACGCGAAGCTCTCAGATATTTCCATGTATTAGGTTAAGGAGGTATTATGCTTTATTGAGGTTTAGAGAGACGAACTTTTCCGTATGTGTCCTCTCTCGGGAAGGTTGTAGGCCGGTATATGTCTCCCTTGCAAGGTGTTGAGTGATTCTTCTTGGTTATCTAAAGCTAGACTATGGGTAAGGTTACTGTGTCGTTGTCTCCGATGTGTGCAGTGTTAGCTAAGCTCTGCACGACATCGACAGGTATTGTGGGAGCCTAAATTGTCTTCGGGTTGGTTTACTTTGCGAGCACAGCGCTGTGGTGTGAGAGGGCCATAGCCTATCCCTCACAACATAGTGCTGCCTCTTTGTGTTGACTTCTGAGGGATCGCCAGGATAGAGCTAGGTACTAGAGACCTAGATTTATCAAGAGAGCATCCCCGTCATATAACGCAATCTTCATTATACCACCCTCGGACAACGTTAGGCTACGAGCCGCATGCTCGCCCATTGTTGCCCTGCCTTGATACCCCAGCTAGACTTTATTAACTGAGCAGACACTGGTTCGAGATAAGCCCCATTATTATATGTATGCAGCATTATTATTCACTGCACTTTTGAGCCGAGGTTGTTGTTGAGTTGCACAACCCGAGTAGGCTGTTGCGTTGTGTTACAAAGTATTTCTCTAGTGGTCGAGCATTACTACCTTTGCGCAGTCTTTATTATTCGCCTGCCTATTATTACTATATGTCCTAGCATTTATTGTGACCCGTATTCTGCATTATAATTGTTCAAGATTCTTTACGAACATCTTCCCAGCATCAGACTTATTTCAGAAGTTTCCAGTTGATGTTGAAGGACTAGCATTGCACTTTCTTTAATACAGGAGTGCCAGTTATTTGAGTATCTACCGTAACGTTAATTAATCACGTTAACTATCTTTTCTTTGTGTAACATAATTGAGTAATCTTTTACTGTTTGAGAATAGGCTGTTTCATTGAGCGTCAGCCTAGTGTGTGTGCACCAGTTACCGAGTCATAGGATACCTCGTTGTCCAGGCACGACTCAGGGCGGTAATGGTGTTTTGTTTTCCAGTGTTTAAGGCAGGGGTTGGATCTAGTGTTACCGTTGTTGCTTTTTGCCATTATCTAGTCCAATGTTGAAGAGCCCTGTGTCTTTGAGAACCTGGATCGTAACAATATATATATATATATATATATATATATATATATATTCTTTATATCCACTCTACTTATATTCCTATTATATGGCAGTTAACATATATCGTCATTGAATTCTTCTGTTTTAAATGCATCATATTCTTATAGAACAAAACTGGTAAATGTAAATAAACATAAGATAATTCCTGGGTGGAATCGCCGAGTAAAGCACCTTCATAAAGATGCAAAAGAAAGTTTCTTGAAGTGGGTAGAATCTGGCAAGGAACGAGGCACCCATGAACATGAATCTATGTTAGACTCTAGGAAAGATTTTAAAAACGGCTTAAAAGTGTGCAAACATAATAAGAATAAGAAGATCTCTCAGTCTATCATTGATAAAGTTTATAATAAAGATTATGGTAAATTTTGGAAGGAGAATGACCTGGAAAAAAATAAAATAAAAATAAAACACCTAATGTAATAGATGGCGGTTCAAGTAATGCAGATATTGCTAATTTGTTTACTGACAAATTTATAACTGATAAAGATGGTAATGATTCAATAAATGAGGATGGGTTTCTCGATTTATTCAAGTCTGCTTGGGCAACAAGGAGGAAGATGCATCTTAGATTGTCTTGTTTTTCCCTCTGTAGAGCAATAAATCAACTTAATAATGGCAGTGGTCATGATCATATACATTCTGTTCTTCTTGAACATTCTTCTAACAGGTTTTTAAATATTCTATACATTTTTTACAATGCATGTTTAAGTCATTATTATGTTCCTGTCTACATGCTGAAAGGTAACATTGTTCCCATAATCAAAGATAACCAAGGTAATACAACTGATTCTTCAAATTTTCGTGCCATTATGCAGTCTTCATGCCTTATGAAGATCTTAGATATCCATATTCTTGATGTATTAGTTAGCTGAAAAGGTTTTCTTTAATGAACGACAATTTGGCTTTAAAAAAGGTGTCTCGAATGGTGATGCTTGCTTCCTAACAATGTATTAATATTCTAAAAATAATACTAATGGTACTCTAACATTTGTTGATCTATCAAAGGCATTCGATAATGTTGATAATTTTTTACTTGCTGAAAAGTTAATAGAACAAAATGTTCCTATCGATCTTGTCTTTTTTTTAATGCATTACTTGAGAAACCAGTATGCAAATGTGATCTGGAATAATTATCATGGCATATATCTTCCTATTGATAAGGGTGTTCGGCAAGGAGGCATTCTTTCCCCTTTTCTATGCAAACTTTATACGGACAGAATTATAAAGAACATATTATCTAATTTAAACAAAGGTTGTATAATGGGAACTACCAGAAGTAATGTTCTCGCATATGAAGATGACATTATTTTAATTGCTAAATCTCAAAGGGATTTGGAAGAGCTAATGTAAATTTACGAGAAGAGTTAAAAATACATAAATTACAAATAATTACATCTAAAAGTAATTGTATGATGGTTGGTAAATATATTGATGATACTGTTAATATAACTCTTTCAAATGATGTCTTTGATGTTGTCAAGTCTTATAAATATTCAGGACATTATATACAGAATAATCTACGCGATGCGAGTGATGTTGAATTGAGATTGAAAATATTCTACTCTAGTTTTAATAGTATTACCAGAGACTCTAAGCATGTTGATAGGGAGACACTTATTTTCCCTGTTAGTTCATACTGGAGGCCTTATTACGGTATCTGCTTGTTGAACAGATGTTCAGAAAAGTGCTATTATTAATACCTTTGAAATCGCCATCTCTAATGCTTTACAAAGTATCATTAATTTACCCTAATACAGTAGTAGTCATGAAACAGCAGAAACCTGTGAACAATGATTACTTAAACATTATCTTTCTCTTATCCAAGCTCGTTTCTATAAAAGAATATCATCCTCAAGAAGTTCGTTAATTAGCTTACATTTTGGTTACATACAGAAAGGTTTCTTCTGTACGTATTTACATAACACGTTTTATGACAAGTATAATATAACTATATATGATAATGATTTGGATGTAATTAAATCTAGGTTGTGGTTGGTACGAAAACATGAGCCTCGTCGACAACCTGTAGTGTTGTTTAATAATACATGACTGCTTCTGTACACTGCGGTTTCAGCTATTTTAGATATAATATGTTATGGAATCATCATCTATATTGTGTTCAATTGTCCTTATGTCATGTATTCCATTCTCTTCTTGAACTAATTCTTGGGCACTAATTTTTGGTCGTGGGGTCTGTGATGCCAGTGTGTGTACTTAAATGTGTAAATATATGTAAATCTATTGCATGTTATTTGTTTTAAGATATGTAATGTATATATATTGTAATATATATATTACGAAATAAAGGTGTGTCTGTCTGTCTGTCTGTCTATTGTATTTCCCTTGTTTATGGAGAGGAAAACCAGAGGTTATTCTAAACACCAATTGTGCAGTATCATCTGACCTCTTCAGACAGGGGTTACGGGAATTGCTATTATCATCATAAAATGTCTTCCAGATCATGTGATCTATGCCCAGAGACGATGTGAGTAAGGCGTGTCTCATGAATGTAAGCCACACCCTTTTTATCTAACCATATCAAGTATTGGGTAAGATTTCTGTAAGGTACCTGAAAAGTGGATTTACGTCACTATCAGAGTGTAACCAGAGCTTATAAAAGGAGATGTGGCAGTCAGATAAGGGGCATCATTTCAACAAAATTAAGACACGACCCCGGTGCCCGGCCAAAGCATATAAATACCACTATTACTTGAATTGAGTTATATTATAGCACAGTTTATACAGTTCTAAGATTTCATTTAATAAATTTGAAGTCAAGTTTAATTCAGTTTCAGTATTCCTTTCTGTTATAATCTTTAAAGACTGATACATACTATATTAATTTAATAAATATATGCCCTCAAAGTATAGAGGGTACTGTGAATACACTGTATAATATATGTGCCTTTCGGTTTCACAGGAACTGTAGAGAGAGAGAGAGAGAGAGAGAGAGAGAGAGAGAGAGAGAGAAAGATAATGGAAAAGCAGCGAGGTAGTCTATAAAAGCAACACAGTTTAGTGACTCTTCTCTTTCACACCGTAAGCTTTTAGAGCGGCTCCAGTGAGATGGTGATGGTCCTTATAACAGTCCTCCACGATCTTGGGATGTGTACAACACATCGAGTAGCTGTAGCGAGAAAAAGAGATGATTGCTCGTAAACTCTATTATTTCTGGATTGTCTTTCAATAATGCAATGCTTGTTTATATGATTATTCGCTTGTAATATGTATATCTTCCCTTTCGTCATAACCCAATACAGTCCTTCGCAGATAACTCGACACTCCATAGTTCCTTCTCATTTAAGAATAAACACTGCAATTTATCGGAGTGAGGGCGAATATAAATATAATGACTGGAGACAAAATTATTTAGTTTCCTTTAATGCACAAAAACCCAATTCATTCACTTTTCTATGGCATAATCTTTCTGACTACCACATATTTTGTAATTATGTAAATATTCCCACTTCCTCTAGTATTGACATCGTTGTAATACAACCATGAGTGTTGAATGACTAATATCAGTTTAAGTGTTTATTATTACTGCCATTATAACAAGTGTATTAGACAATGAATGTAGCGAGTGGTGTCATTTAGTGACAGTGGTATTTGAGAACTCTTGTGCTTTGATGCGACATTCATTATTTTTCCTGGAAGATTATTTGTTTGTTCTTACTCTGCCATTTAAAAAATAACATTCCCAGTTGTATATCTTTATAATATAGAATTTAGTTTCGTATACTCCCAAGTAAAAAATTATGTGGGTGTGGTAATCATATGGTAGTCAGTCCTTTATTTACATAACGTACAGCTTGATTTATATAGTTTTTTGGAAAGATTTGTATAGGATTAAATATCGGATGGGGTATACTACATTATACAGTACAGTATATGCAAGAGTAATCATATATATACAGTATAACACATAGCTAATTTTTACTAATTAAGTATCAATACAATATATATATATATATATACTGTATATATATATATATATATATATATATATATATATATATGTATATATATATATATATATATATATATATATATATATATATATATATATGTTAGTAAAGCCAGGTAATAAATTTTCTTTAATACATACGAGGTTGAAAGAAATGGCAATTTCTGCGTTGGAAATTTTATTATTCAAAGTTTCCAGGTCTCTGATGAGTTTTCGCTGGGTGGCAGGAAGTAGATGAAGGAGATGAGCAAAATTCATGGTGGTACAGGGTTACATAAATGTACATGATGATACAGGATATACGACGCGTTTCACTGGACAACCAGCATTATCAAGTAAGGAAGGAATGATATAAAAGGTAAACAGGAAGGGTATAAATAGAGGGTGGAGGATCAGAGGAGGCGGAAAACAGGGGGCAAAAGTCTGCTATTGGTGGAAGCGTAAACTAGGAGAGAAAGGGGTTAACCGCTTCACGCATGCGCACTGGATGCGGGATGGTGGTCAGTAGGTGGGGTCGAAGCTGATTGGCTGCGTGTCGAGGGGCGTGGCCTAAGTTGTGTGGCGCCTGCAGAAGACGAAGCTGAAGGAGGTAGCGCGGGCGGCTGCGTCAAGGGCACCGGGGGGCGAGGAGGGGTGTTAGGTCCTGTAGGGTAGTGCCTTTTGGCAGAAGGAAGGATCTGAAGGTCCAGAGTTTGGTTGTTGATGTTGGGATGTAAGGCTTGGATATATAAAGCTTCGAGTATAGGTAATCTCCTTGGGTCACTTTCTTTATCGAGTATGGTGGTGTGTTTCTCTAACTCGTTGTGTGTGAGGTGAGGGTGGTTAGGGGTGAGATAGTGGTCTTTGATGGCTCCAGCCGGAAGGTGAAGAGTTAACCGACGTGAAAGACGAGTCTGCGTCATACCAATATAGGAATGAGGTCCACAGTCCTCATAATTACAAGGTATGTTGGTAAATGACGTGATCGTCGGTCATCGGGCTCTTTATCTTGGTGGAGGCTGGTTTGTTGCGGAGAACGAGGTTGGAGGTCTTGGGGGATTTGTAATAAATTATTAATTTGATTTTGTTTTCTGGGTTGGTTGGGTGGACATGCTTGGAGATTATTTCTTTTAAGACGGCCTCGTCATTTTTGTGTTCAGAGGACATGTAATTGCGGTAGAAGATCTTAATTTCATTGGGGGGGTCAATGTTGGGAGGGCTTTGGGTGTACCATTTTTCAAGATGGTGGTTGATGGTGCTGGAGATGTCGGAGTTGGAGTATCCGTTATTTACTAAAACTTGGGATAGTCTTTCTAGTTCCTGGTGGGTGTCGGCCCAGGTAGAGCAGTGCGTGAGGGCTCTCCTAACATAGGCGGAGATGGAGGATAGAAGATAACGGCGGGGGCATTCACTATCGCCGTTGAGGCATTGTCCTGTGTTAGTAGGTTTAATGTAGACGGTGGTTTTGAACCCATGGTCGTTCAGAGCTACGAGGATGTCGAGGAAGGGGAGTTGTCCATTGTTAGATTTTTCAAAGGTGAAGTTAAGTCCGGAGGAGGTCATGAAGCGACGCTGGAGTTCCTGTAGTTCGTGGAGGTCCTTGATTTGCACGAAGATGTCATCCACGTATCTACAGTAGACGGCCGGTCGTTGGGCAGCTAGGAGCTCTTCCTCGATGGTACCCATGAAAAAGTTCGCAAACTTCCCAACCAACTTCCCAAACCAACAAAAGGATATATAAACCTTACTAACACCATTCTGACCCTGGACCAAGAAGACCTCCTCAACAAAGGCCTCAACTGCCACTACAGCTCCAAACCTGGCCCCCACCGGAAACGCCTAGAAACGGAAATCCTCCTGGACGACATCCTACGACTCAAGAAGGATGGCAAGGTCACCACTACTCCCGCCCTACAACCTACTCTCCTCGCTGAAGCCGCCAAAACCAGAGGAACTCACCATAGCAAAATACTCAACAAACAACACTTCCAAGCTGCCAAACTATTAAGAGACAACCCCAACATCATCATCCGTCGTGCGGATAAAGCTTCCTGCCTCGTGATCCATGACAAGGAGGAATATCTTAGAAAAATGGACGTCATCTTAAGTGACAACACTAAATTTAAAAAGATCACCCGCAACCCAACCGACGAAATCAAACGTATTGCCAACACCACCATCACCGCCATCAACGCCAAACAAGGAGGGATCCACCTTAAAAAACTCGTCGGAGAATACTCCCCTGGTTATGCGTACGGAACCATCAAAACACACAAACCTGGGAACCCCCTCCGCCCCATCATCTCCCAGATCCCCACTGCCACCTACCAGATCGCCAAGGCCCTGAACAACCTCCTCACCCCCTACGTGCCCAGCCAATTCAACCTTAACTCAGCCCACGATTTCTTGGAAATTTTACGAGACGCCCCCCGTAACAACAACCACACTATCGCCTCTCTCGACGTAGAAAGCCTGTTCACCAACGTGCCAGTGGATAGGACCATTGACATGATTCTACGTCAAATTTATCATTGCCCTGATACACCTACACTGGACATCCCGAAGAAGGCCCTGAAAACACTACTGGAGCTATGTACCAAGGAGGCCCCCTTCCTTTGCCCCCGGGGCAACATGTACAAGCAGATAGACGGTGTGGCGATGGGCAGCCCCCTAGGAGTTCTTTTTGCGAACTTTTTCATGGGTACCATCGAGGAAGAGCTCCTAGCTGCCCAACGACCAGCCGTCTACTGTAGATACGTGGATGACATCTTCGTGCAAATCAAGGACCTCCACGAACTACAGGAACTCCAGCGTCGCTTCATGACCTCCTCCGGACTTAACTTCACCTTTGAATAATCTAACAATGGACAACTCCCCTTCCTCGACATCCTCGTAGCTCTGAACGACCATGGGTTCAAAACCACCGTCTACATTAAACCTACTAACACAGGACAATGCCTCAACGGCGATAGTGAATGCCCCCGCCGTTATCTTCTATCCTCCATCTCCGCCTATGTTAGGAGAGCCCTCACGCACTGCTCTACCTGGGCCGACACCCACCAGGAACTAGAAAGACTATCCCAAGTTTTAGTAAATAACGGATACTCCAACTCCGACATCTCCAGCACCATCAACCACCATCTTGAAAAATGGTACACCCAAAGCCCTCCCAACATTTACCCCCCCAATGAAATTAAGATCTTCTACCGCAATTACATGTCCTCTGAACACAAAAATGACGAGGCCGTCTTAAAAGAAATAATCTCCAAGCATGTCCACCCAACCAACCCGGAAAACAAAATCAAATTAATAATTTATTACAAATCCCCCAAGACCTCCAACCTCGTTCTCCGCAACAAACCAGCCTCCACCAAGATAAAGAGCCCGATGACCGACGATCACTTCATTTACCAACATACCTGTAATTATGAGGACTGTGGACCTCATTCCTATATTGGTATGACGCAGACTCGTCTTTCACGTCGGTTAACTCTTCACCTTCAGGCTGGAGCCATCAAAGACCACTATCTCACCCCTAACCACCCTCACCTCACACGCAACGAGCTAGAGAAACACACCACCATACTCGATAAAGAAAGTGACCCAAGGAGATTACCTATACTCGAAGCTTTATATATCCAAGCCTTACATCCCAACATCAACAACCAAACTCTGGACCTTCAGATCCTTCCTTCTGCCAAAAGGCACTACCCTACAGGACCTAACACCCCTCCTCGCCCCCCGGTGCCCTTGACGCAGCCCCCCGCGCTACCTCCTTCAGCTTCGTCTTCTGCAGGCGCCACACAACTTAGGCCACGCCCCTCGACACGCAGCCAATCAGCTTCGACCCCACCTACTGACCACCATCCCGCATCCAGTGCGCATGCGTGAAGCGGTTAACCCCTTTCTCTCTCCTAGTTTACGCTTCCACCAATAGCAGACTTTTGCCCCCTGTTTTCCGCCTCCTCTGATCCTCCACCCTCTATTTATACCCTTCCTGTTTACCTTTTATATCATTCCTTCCTTACTTGATAATGCTGGTTGTCCAGTGAAACGCGTCGTATATCCTGTATCATCATGTACATTTATGTAACCCTGTACCACCATGAATTTTGCTCATCTCCTTCATCTACTTCCTGCCACCCAGCGAAAACTCATCAGAGACCTGGAAACTTTGAATAATAAAATTTCCAACGCAGAAATTGCCATTTCTTTCAACCTCGTATGTATTAAAGAAAATATATATATATATATATATATATGAAATACATCTTACACAATGTTTAAACCCAGTTTCCAATGGTCACTAATAGTTTTGTGTTTTTACTTGCTGGTAAGATAGTCTACTATGATAAGTCTAGAAAGTAGTCGCAATCGTTACATAAATGTTAATTCATATTTTAATAATGTGTCACTTAGCTTTGATCCCACTAGTTCTGTATATTTTGCTAGAAATTCCTCCTTTTCAATACTTATGTTAGATTCGGGCCCTACATTTTCAAACAAATATTAGGAATTTCTATGGGTGGAAATGCTAGCCCTTTAATTGCAGACTATTCTTGCTTGCTTTAGAATTTAAATTTATGAATAACTTAGTTGACAGTAGCAAGAAAAATAACATCCCAGAAAAATTAGCTTTTGCTAAATTGTTAAGTAATAATAGTAGATATATTGAAGATATTCTTGTTTGTAATATGTTAAATTTTAATCAAGTCGCTAAACAAATGTATCCAAATGCCATCCCTCTCACACATTGTAACGTAAATAATAAAGTTGAAAATGTTCTTGATATAAATATACAGAATGTTAACCCTTGTCAGGCGGGGGTGGACTTAAGTCGGGCTAGATAACCATGGACTATGTGGCGGGAACCGACTTAAGTCTGTGTGCAATTTTGGAGCAATAATGGCTCTGAGAGAGAGACGAGCGGGTGGACGAGCGTAGGTCGGCTCATGACCGCTCGGCACGGGTCCCGCGCGACTACTGACGTTTACTCCATACACACCCACACTTACTGCCTCGCTACACAGGGAATTATGTCAGGAAATTACCGTATTTTAGGGATTTTGCACTCGTCTTGCACGATCGTTGCAAGAGAACGCGTGGTCGTAGAAGGATGGTTCTGGTATCATTGGAAAGCTCAATTTACGCCCTTTCAGGGATACATAATTGTATTACGCTCTGGCTCTTGTTTATGCATGACACAGAGCACAGAAACAAGGTCGTTTAGGGTAAAACCACCAGCTTAGCGGGTAGTAGAAGATACTGACGGGCCCGCTCGTAAGGCGTTTAACCCTTGTCTAGCGGGGTTTTTTTGGGCTTATTTGGGCATATTCAGGCCCTCTTGAATGATAAATCAAGTATCTGCATGAAAAGAAATGTATTCAGCAAAAAACTAGGCACTAAAAGCTTCAAAATGAGACCAGAACGAGCTACGTAGCACTCGTCATTCTCATGCAGTGCTACCACTAACATGGGAGTTTAGCGTATAGCGGCATATTTTTTCCCACTACGCTCACTACTGGCAACGCTGCCGGCCTCTCGAGATCAGAGGGAACATGAGTTAGTGGGCGGCGGTAAGCCCTGGGAGTCGGCTGTCTGGCCCGCTGCGCTCCCGGCCAGTTGCACTCGATTTTAACCCTTTAAAAGCCTTAATAATGCTCCTAACTTGCTGCAAATTGGAGGCGGACTTAAGTCCGCCCCCGATCTTTAAGGGTTAATGAACAGTGCACACTTAAAATATACCATAAAGTTGACGATTTTAATTTTAACGTAATAAACTTTCCTTTCCCTAATAGTAATATCATAGTAAAATAACTTATAATTGATTTTATTCCCAGCTAATAAGATATTGTAAAATTTGTACCAGAGTAGCAGACTTTTGGGATAGAGCTAGGTTACTACACAGACTCTTAGTAGACAGAGGTTTTGTTGCAAGTAAATTGTTGCATAAATTTAATCTTTTTAAGGTCAATTATTGTGACTGTATTTTAAAATTTGATATTAATAATTTTAATCAAGCATTATTAACTTGAAGTTTCTATTATAACCTCTGCTTACTTGTTGTCTGTATGTATTAATGTTTATCTTTTTCTATTGGTATTATTATTTTTTATAATTAATTGTTCTTGTTAAAAGAGTACTCTTTTGTTTAAATCAATTGTACTTTCTTCATATTTTCAAATATTTGTATTTATTATATTGTATTTATTCAATGTCGATAGCATCAATTGCTTGCTTTTGCGATTTAATTGCTTGCTTTTGCGATATTTTTAGTTTATTTGCACAATAAATGTAGGTTATTAGTAGGGTAGTAATTGTTAGCACTATCGTTAGTGATAGCCATTTGTATTTTGTACTATTGTTAATGTCTTGTCAAGTTGCAAATTTGATTTTAATAGAACATTTTGACACTAATTGTAGTTCCTTTATTCATACAGAGTTTAGTAACATTTACCAGAACGTCCCCGACTTCCCAAATTGACTAATTCCTTGAATGTGACGATAGTGCGTTGTTTTGTGTGCGATTAGTTTGCTTGGAAACCAGATTAACTTGCTCATGTAGTGATGTATACCCTATATGGTGAATTGTGTTATTTTATGTATACATTATTATTTTACTTAAGCGTTGTTTCCACATAGCGATTTTGATTAGTTGTTGTGTCGTTTTACTGTGTTCGTATAAGTTTTGATTTGTTTATTTTGCAAGTTTTATATTATAATAATATAATAGTTTATCATCTTGAGCGTGTCTTTTTTGTTTGCTATTTTCTGTTTGCTTCCGATCAGGTTTTGTCCTGACTGTTGGCTCTATCCTTTTATTTCCAGGTATTTGTATAAAGTTAAAACTTAGACTGCATCCATTCAGGCGCGCATCCATCCCCCCAGTTCTCTCTCTCTCTCTCACATAATATATGGGGATATGAGTGGTCAAGTTACATGCATAGGGTTTGAGAAAAGAGTAGGGACAAAACTTGCTTCTGACCTTGACGAACTGACAGAAAGATTATCTAGTTCTAGACTATTCAAGGATACATCGGGCCACCCTGGTACATCCTTAGCGCAAGCGACCCTTAGTAGTAGGCCCTTAGTGTCGCACAGGCACGAAGGTAATGTTAATTCTGAGATTGTGTCAAGCACCTCTCAAAGTAGTTTTCTATTACGCCCTGCCTTACTTGTGCATAGTTCATGTGTTATCTCCATCTCAGAGCGGAAAGTATCCACACCAATAATAGTGCACAATACTAGCGTCTCCTCCGCTACGGAGCCTGAGACATCCCTGCCTCGTGTACCTGTACCACGTACTACTCAGGAAGGTTTACAATTTTCAATACCCAGGGCTAGGTTTAGTTTTCTAGATTAAAGTGTAGAGAAGGCTTCCTCGCAAGCTACTACACCTACAGCTCCAGCTAAATCTATATCAACTTCTCCTACAGCTACAGCTCCGGCTGCGAGCAAGAACAGATCCACTATGGTCCAACGGTAAGTAATTTCTGGAATAGGGGAAGACGACATCTCTTCCAGACCCAACAGTTCCTCAGACACAGTTCCGATTGCAGTACGAACTTGGGGTTAGACTTTTTCCCCATGACAAAGACACAGCCATGTGTAAGTCTTTCCGGAGACACCCTCACAAATGCAGTACTTCAGCAACAGCATGATGCCATCAAGATTGTTACCTAGTGCAGCGGCTGTACCAACAAGAGTGAACATTCTACCTGCGCGAGCAGGGACACAAGGCTTGAAACAGCTAGAATGGTGTAGTACTGAAAACCTATGAAGAAGGATTGTGACCAACACATTGCCAGATGACTCTCTTGTGCCAAACGCAAAGTACTTGAGAAGTAACTACAACCTGTGACACTCCTGGAATACCCGGCGGTTTCACACCTCATTACATTACCTGGGATGGTACAAGGGCTGATATAAGGATTGGTATAGGGACGGGAATATGGACTGATATAGAATGATATAAGCACTGCTATTTGGTTGGTATATAGAGTGGCATAAGGACTAGTGTAAGGGCCAACATAACATAAGGGCTGGTATAAGGGCCAGTACAAGGACTGGTATACGAGTTGGTGTAAGGAGTAGTATAAGGATAAGTTTAATGATTGCTATAAGTGCTGGTATAACGAATATTATAAAGACTGATATAAGGCCTGGTACAAGGGCTAATATTAGGGCTGGTATAAGAGCTTGGGAGGGAACAAATGTGAGGCAGAAATTATGTTTGTATTGATGGCGCCATCAAAAGTAGACAACCCTATTTTTATTTTTCACGCCAGACTGTGTCAGAACCAGGTGAAAGTACCTGCAAGAGTCTCACACTGGCTGTTTGTTAATAATTCAGGTGTATTTATCTATTACAAAGGAAGGCATGATCAAACTTAGTTCTAATAAAATAGATAAAACCAATCAGATACTATATACAGTATACAAACACACGAACGATGTTACAATCATTTGCACTGCACAATGAGATTTTAATACACAATGGGATAAGGTTAAATGTCATACTATTAATGATTAGCAGATACAATTGCTGAAAACTATGACAAAAGTGTCGAAGGAATCTTCAAGCAACAGCCATTAAGTTTAGTTTAGAACCTGTGATCTTTATAGTGACAAAGGTGACGGTGATGACTACGGGGAGAACGTGGCTGGTGTAGACAATTTTATGTGGAGCTATCACTACAAAAAATATTACGGGAGGATTTATTCGGAGTCAGAGTCAAACCGTGATTCTTGGATAGCTAGACAACCATGTAAGGTCTCGCTAAATGTGCGTGAAGTGCTGCGATTGTTATAATATCAGTTAAGTGTGGTGGATGTACATCATAGTGGGGGATATTCTAGGATAGTAATAATCCAATCAGGTAACTCTTGGCAATTTTACCTCATGATGAGTGGAATTCTAGGATTAGGTATTCTGAGATCATCCTGTCCATAAATATTGTCCTATTATGCTATGCTATCTTCGTCACAAAACTTATAGCCCAAAATATTAAAGTCAAATGAAATGAAGGATAGAGAGCACAAACTTTAAAACTTAAGTCAGTTCCATAGTTCAATGACCCAGAGAGTGACGCTCTTGGGCAGCATGTGTGGAAAAAGTAAGAGAACGATTAAGAAACAATAGGATTGGGATAGTCATGGTTGACATGGCAGAATTGATCTTATAGTTAATGTTTAGCATACATAATCATAAGCTATTTCCCGGGAAGTAAAATGAGATGCAAGACAGCAATACATATAATGCATCCCGTCACACCTCCCCTCCCCCCTTGACCTTTGATCAACTTGGAGATGGCTTGAAGGGAATTGCAACTCCAACACCTCGTCTGATATTCCTAACCTTGCGTAGGGATGTGGCGACCCCATTGCCCGTCAATTTGTGGCGCAGATAGCACCTAGAGGTTGGGACCTCGAATCCCACCTCGAGTTATGAGGAGGAGGCTGTAGACACTAGCCGTAAAGAGCGGTACTCCCGGGGAGTGCTAGGTGCTGATAAAGACTGCTGGAACTCCTGTATCACCACTTGGCATCCCTAGCTGATCCTTCCAGTGTCACATCAATATTGAGGGCAACCCCAGCCTGCCCTCCAAAACACCTTCTCCTCCTATCAATACATTATACTACAAACACCTTACATTCTACACTACAGCCCGTAGCCTAGTAGGTAGAGCTCTCATCTCACACACGAGGGGTCGGGGATTCAATCTCCGGCCGGGCGGAGACAAATTGGGCTTGTCTCCTTTCATGTGTTAGCCTCAGTTCACCTAGCTGTAAATAGGTACCTGGAATAAGTGGACGACGTTGTGACGTCCCATCTGGGGTTGGCAAAAATGGTACAAGGCGAGATGGGTATCATATGGTTCACCTAAGCTGATGGCTACCTAAGCCTTCGGGCGAGACGGTACCGTCTATAGTGAGAATGGTACCATACAGATCCACCCTAAGCCTTCGTTTCCGATGTAGCCAATTGGCTAATAATACAGACTACACACACATCCACAGCCATTCCAATGATACATATAACACCTACACATATAGGAGGCGGGAAATAACGAGCACGCTCACTCCCGCAATACAACTAGAGTAAGTTCAACTAGAGTAAGTACTAGCTCCCCCGCACAACAAAAAAGAGACCCACCTCTGAGTCCCCCCGGGGGGGGGGGGGGGGGGGGGGGAGAAAGAAATGCCCCCATCAGTCTGTCCCTTGGAAACGACTCGCCAAAATGCTCTGGAACACCACCTTCTACTCTTACTATTAATTTCTGTACTATTTATGACCTATTCTCTAACTTCCATTCTGTGGAACCCACCTCTCCTCTGCCAACCCTGATCTTCTTTTTCTCACCGAAACACAGTTGTCTGGGACTACTGACAGCAAACACTTCTCTGTATCCTCCTACTATCTATATCCTCAGTTCCGAACCAAAGGTGGATGTTGCGTCTATGTATGCAACAATCTTGTTTTCTCTCGTGTTCCCAACTTAGATTCTTTGAATTCTCAACTCTCTGGCTTAAGCTTTCTTGTCACTCTCAAACTAAATATTTCTGCACTGTCTATCTCTCCCCTAATTCTAATGACTATCCAAATTTCTTTGACTATCTAACTTCTAAAGTGGAACACATTCTATCCATCTCTCTTTTTGCAGAAATCTTTATTTTAGGAGATTTCAATGTTCACCAAAACTAATGGCTCTCCTCTATTTCCACTGACCAACCTGGTGAACAAGCCTACATCTTTTCTATCTTAAAAGACATAGAGCAGTTAGTTCAGTAACCCACCTGTATCCCGGATTGCTTCGGAGATCAGCCCAACATTCTTGACTTATTTCTAACCTAGAACACTTCTGTTTATACTGTAAATCTTTTCTCTCCTTTCGGCTCCTCCGATCATAAACTAATATCTGTCACTTGTCCTATCTCTCCAATACAGCCACCTGATTCTCCCAACCGGCGGTGCTTGTGGCACTTTGGCGCTGCCAACTGGGAGGCTCTTCGGCAGTACTTCTTTGATTTCTCATGGAATGACTTTTGCTAGCGTCACCGGGGACCCTTGGAGAGTGCTGAACGCATTACTGAGGTAATTCTCTCGGGCATGGAAGCATACATTCCATTTTCTTTCTCTCAGCCTAATTACATTTTTTTTTTGGTTTTCTCACACTTGTTCTACAGCAGAACAGGAGGAAGCATTGAAACTGTACCGACGCCTTAAAACTCAAGAATCTCATTCTTCCTAAGTTTCTGTTCAGAATCAAGCCAAATCTGTTCTTCGACTTGCCAAACACTCTTTCATCAATAATAAATGCACTGAACTATCCAACTCTAGCTATTCCCAAGCTTTCTGGCATCTAGCCAAAAACCTCAACACTTTTTCTTCCTCGTCTTTCCTTCCCCTTTTCCAATCTGATGGAACAAACATCACTTCTTCCTCTGACAAAGCTGAACTCTTCGCTCAAACTTTTGTTAGAAACTCTACCTTGGAAAATTCCGTTGCTATTCCTCCCTCTCCTACTTATGCCTAATATCCTAATATCTTCTAAAGATGTATTTTCTACCCTCTCTGTGCTTAACCCTTAACTGGCGGCACCCGGCTATTGTCGAGTTAAATAAATGTGGCCTATGTGGCGGGTCACGGCTATTGTCAAGTGCAATTTTGAGCACGTAATGTGCTCTGAGAGAGAGCGGAGCAGTGGGAGGAGCGTAGGTTACCTCATGACTGCTCGCCACGGTGGCCGTGGAGCTACTGAGATGTACTCCTTTGTACTCCACCCTCTCTCACTCGTTTCACACGTAATAATATAAGAAAATTATTGTATTTTCCCGATTTTGCCCTTCGGTTGCACGATCGTTGCAAGAAAACCAGTGATCGTAAAAGGATGGTTCTGGTGTCATTGGAAAGCTGAATTAGGGTACGAGTACCAATGGAGACGCATTGCCCAAAGGAGACGCACTTGAAACAAAAAAACTTGCACAGGCATAGGATGAGTAGATAGATGCATGAATGGTGGGCCAAAATATTCTTTAACTATCACCTAATATGCTCACATAGTACCAGCTTATTATTTTCATATGTTATTATGTGAGATGAGATGAACTAAAAAAAAATCATGTTTTCGCAAATTCCTTACGAAAACCTAAGGATTTTTTTTTTTTTAAAAGCTAAATTTCTTACAGTTCCCTAATTTTAATCTTGTTTCTATTACTGCAGGTTCATAGTGCATGAGGTGAAGTATAACACTGCATGATCAAAAGGCTTTTACTTGCACGGCTGAAGGGGGGTGAGGGTGCGTTCCCATAGGTCCAGCAAAAATAGTAAAATCCAATGGAGACGCATTTTTTCAAATTGATGCCAGAAGGTCGTACACCACACTGGTAACATAGCATACTCTCCTCTATGTCTGGTATAAATAAGGTTGAGTTTCCTTCACCATTGACGAAGCTGCCTTAACTAGAACCCTGGGCCCTATAGAGACGCATTTATAGAGACGCACACGTCTGCTTAGTGTAGCCGGGTTGCGTCTCCTTAGGTCCTTGTAAATGTGTGTTTATTTTGTTAACATTATTAAACATAATAACCTTTTCTTTTATCCTGGGTGAAGGAAACTCGACCCTAATTACACCATACATAGTGGGGAGAATGGCTTTCTACCAGTGAGGTATGGCAACAGTTTGAAAAATGCGTCTCTATTGGACCTCTAGAATTTTTTGCTGGCCCTAAGGAAATGCACCCCTTTTACCCCCTCAGCAATTCAAAATTACATTAAGCATGTTCTTGCCAGCAGTCAAATGTTTGTGTGGGCCCTGTCAGCCTAGTGATGAAAAAATACACTATATTTCCAGGCCCTCCGCCCATTTCCTATCCCTATTTTCCCCAAATATTGGGGGTTGGCGACTGGTGCTTGATTTAAACCTCGTTTTAGCATGAATGTTACATATGTAACTTCCCTGCATCCTCTAAACTGTTTTGTTATTGGCCTACAATGAGCAATTAGTATGTTTAGTAATCTTTTATGTCTCTCTAATAATATATATTATAAGGCCTATGTCAGCCCGTTTTATTGCTTTAGCATTGTCAACTTACAACCAAAAGTACCATGCTTTCTTTCTGGTACCCATGAGGTAAGTACTTATATAATTTTATGTGTGTTTTTGTGTTTTAAACATACCTGCGTCTCCTTAGGTCCAGGGGCGTCTCCTTATGGTTTTGTGAAAAATTGGAGACGCATCTCTTATTTGTCTTCTCTCTCTTAAAGAATAAGAGATACAAGAAAATTGTTGATTTGCTTTAAAAATATAGCCTTTTTGCTATTTATCCCCCCTACCCCCAATTTTCAATCTGTTATAGGTTGACAGAAGCAACTCAATAACAAAAAATAGTGCCCATTTTTGCGTCTGCATTAGTACTCGTACCCTAACGCCCTTTTAAGGATGCATACTTGTATTACGCTCTGGCTCTTGTTTATGCATGAAAACGAACACGGAAACAAGCTCGTCTACGGTAAAACCCCCCGCTGGGCGGCACATCAAATATACTCCTCCACCCGCTCTTAAGGTGTTAATACTGTATCAGGGTTGGCCAGCCAAGCACAACGAGATGTAGAACTTCTTTATTCTGGGTAAAGTTTCATCCGGAAAACAACAAACATACTAAGAGCATGTTCTTTCCAAAAATGTAGAAATACAAATGTATATAAGGACAATTTGCATTTTTTGTCACATAAGGGATATAATTATCTAAGTGTTTTCTATAGCTTTCTCTTACAGTATTAGTCACCGCAATATATTTCCTTACCGCTGCAAATTAAATGATTTTTCCTTAGACTTTGTGGGTTAAATAAGGGTGGAAGGAACAATAGCGGCCATCTTGATCAGTGGAGAACTAATGTTGTTCACTTATTGACGATATTTTTAGTATTTTGTCATCTTCTATATCAATGCTAACCCAGCGGGGGTCTGGGGGCGGCAGTCCCCAGGTTAGGTTAGGTTGTTAGGTTAGGGTAATGACAAAATATGATTTTCGGTGGGGACTCGCATATTATATATTACCTTCACAATAATTGCCAAAACAGTAACACAGAGACACTTAGGGTATGGGTGTTGAGGAGAAGTAATATCCATGAGAGGGAATCTAGACGTCGTAGGACTCGTAGCTCCTCCTTCGATTGGACACCAAAGGGAACTACCTCTCTCACACACAGCTAGAGATGGTCACTTGTAGCCCATTCCGTTGAGATAAAATTAATCTATGTTCAAGATTTCTAATCTATATTAGTTCTTGTGAATGATCCAATCAATTACGTTACCCGGTTAATGATTTTCTTTCACAACCAAGTTTAGGAAGTCAGGTTATACACTCCTGTATTCATCAGCCTTTATTCGGCTATTTATAAAACACTACGTCGTTCTGTGTCTTAATGGTATTCTATACTCTATCAACCTGTATTCGGGTTATTCTAGTCGCTACTTCGTTCCGCGTCTTTATTTTACATCCAGTAGTTAGTTAATTCATTCAAACTTACTGCATTAGCCCCCATTTCGGCTAATTATCTGTCACTACTTCGTTCTGTGTCTGATTTTATTTACAGTAGTTTGTTAATTCATTCAAACTCACTGCTTAGATAGCTAATGTTCTGCTATATTTATTTACTACATGTTTAGTGAATTTAAGTTTCTCCTTAACTGTGATTCTAGCTCATTTATGATTGAATTTATATTTCATGTATCGTGTGAGAGATCTATCTATCTATCTATCTATATGCTCAGGCCCAATCCCCATTTTGGGGGTAGCCGACTCAAGACAGAGCAAGAACAGGGAAAAAAAACAAAAACATAAAACAAAAAATAAACACTGATAAAAAACACAAACTCACACACATCCAGGTCACCCCGGAGAAGACCCAGAGACCAGGGTTACCAAGGTCGCTCCAGCACTCCCCCGGCCCCTGACCACCCGGAGAGGTTCCGATCTCGGCAGGCAGACATGCAGCGGAGCCAAAGCCACAAGCCCTCCCACCACACTTCCAGGCACACCCTTCATATTAATCGTCTCCCCGGGCCAGGCGACTGATGGACTATTATCTAGTCGAACTTGCGCCCGACCCCTTACTCCAAATGACCACGTGTTCACTCAACTATTCACAAGCATTCTCCATTCACTCCTGTCCACCACCACTTCCCCTGCCTGATCTATAGTCATTCCTCTATCATCCAAAGCCTTTCTTACACAGTCTCTCCATCTCAATGGGGGTCTTCCTGCCCTTCTATCTCCCCTTGTACCTGACTCACATATTATCTTTGTAAGCCTTTCATCTCCCATTCGTTCAACATGACCATACCAGCTCAGCACCCTTCTGTCCACTCTGGCTGACAAATGTTCCTGCTGCCCCACTCTCCTACGTATCTCTTCATTCCTCAATCTGTCTCTACGAGTAACTCCACACATACTCCTCAAGCAGCTCATCTCCATCACATCCAGCCCTCTTTTCTCCTTTTTCTTCAGAGCCCATGTCTCAGCCCCATACATCAATGTGTGAGAGATTATTCACAATTATTCTTTCATAGTTAAATTGCAAATTTAATTATCATATCATCAAGAGTAAAGTTAACTTCAGATCTTTCGTTACTGATTTAACCCTCTCACTACCATATGACGCAGAGGTTGCCAGATTAGCAATAAGAAATAGAGTTCTCTCACTCTTATAATTACCTCTCCAAAATTAGTTTTCTGCCCACAGCTAACTCAAAGACAACTCCAGAAGTTGAAGTAACTAAACTAAAGGTTTCTAAATACCCCTGATGGTAACAAAGGCTTTAAAGTATCCCTAATCGGCTCAAAATCGCGTCAAGGACGTGAGAGGGTTAATGATGCACTAAGTCAAGTATTTATTCAGCCTGACCGCAGTACTTTTGACCTTAACCTCTCGCGCGACAGCTTTGACCGCCGACCTCGCCTGCGGACCTATTTGAATTTCGAGCCACACGTACCTGTGTGTACCCGAGTAGATGATCTCAGCTACCCACATTTATTAATTATTATTCCTCTCAATCCCTGGACAGGATTCGGAGGGTCATTTATGGCACGCACGATTTCGCCATTTTTTCATTTTTGCTTGTTATGTGACCGTCTGAACCAGTAGGAGGCTGAGATTCTAGGAGCGGCCAGCGATACCTGTCTTGGCCCAGCCACAGTGCAAGGTGGTAGTGTGCTCCACGGTCCATTGACTGTGACTGACTGGGACTTTTTTTTCTGTGCTGTTTTTGACCCACTTAACCTGGTAAGTGACAAATCATACTTAGTGAAAGTTTTACATATAGTGGAATATACGGTGATATATTATAGACAGGAAGTTGAGCTTTTACATAACTTAGCCAAATGATATGGCTCCATGTACCCACAGCCAGACATGCCTTGTGATGCCACATACTGCCACTGTTAATTATTATATTTACTTACCTGTCCTGCCTCACTTCCATGTTAGTCATAAACTTATATTTGTTACCTGTTCCTGATGAATTCTGTTTACCCATTACTTACCTGTTTGATCTCATGTGCCTGCTATTCATTTACTTATAATTTTCACATGTTCTTAATTGTTTTTTTACTGATTACCTGTAACTCATTTACTTGCCATTTTCGGAGATAATGTTAACCCATTCAATGCTGTGTGCAGATGATTTCTGCAAACACCCCATATTTATACTAATGTTGTTCATAGGGTGTGTAGGAATGTCCATGGTGTGTTTCAGGCTGATTCATTGATAAGTCGTTGTGAAATGAGATTTTTTCTCTCAATTTTTTGCCGAAAAATGTACCCGTCTCAAAATTCAATGTACATAATGCTATGGCATTGCTATCTAGCATTTCCGATTTCAATTTTTAGGTATTCCATATCTTCTGAGATAGTTTGACACTATTCATACCCAATTTCAGCTTAATTCAGCAATATTTAGGCACCCTAATGAATGTTTATATAATCAACATATTTGTTTTTGAGTTTCAAAATTAACCCTTTTTTATTCTTTGCTCGGCTCGCGCCCTATGTGACCCAGGAAGCCAGAACTTCAACACAACACACCTCCAGGATCCCCCTATAAGCTGCTAGAGTTTCAGCTACCTCAGGGATACATAAGTATTTATTTTTATTTTTTTAGTAAAGTTACTAATTTTTGTAAGTTTTTCTTCCAAAATAATAATTTAAAACATATAATTCACTCTGATTTTCAATTCCACTTGACATAAGATTAAGCAATCCTTATATGTTATGAAGCAATTTAGAAATAAAATATATCTTAAATACCTGATTTTTGGCGAATATTTTAATGCGGTGTGCCACTTTCGGACAAGGTTAATCTCAGTGTATACAAAAAAAAAACGTAACCTTTCCAGAGTTAAATTAATAAATATGGGTAGTTGAGATCATCTACTCAGGAACACACAGGTACACGTGGCTCGAAATACAAATAGGTCGCCAGGCGAGGTCGGCGGTCAAAGCTGCCGCGAGAGAGGTTAAGGTCAAAAGTACTGCAGTCAGGCTGAATAAATACTTGATTTAGTGCAATTTTAAATCAGTAACGAAAGATCTGAAGTTAACTTTACTCATGATATGATAATTAAATTTGCAATTTAACTATAAAAGAATAATTGTGAATGATCTCTCACACGATACATGAAAAATATATTCAATCGTAAATGAGCTAGAATCACAGTCAAGGAGAATCTCAAATTCACTAAACATGTAGTAAATAAATATAGCGGCACATTAGCTATCTAAGCAGTGAGTTTGAATGAATTAACAAACTACTGTAAATAAAATCAAACACAGAACGAAGTAGTGACAGATAATTAGCCGAAATTGGGGCTAATGCAATAAGTTTGAATGAATTAACAAACTACTGGAAATAAAATAAAGGCGCGGAACGAAGTAGTGACTAGAATAACCCGAATAAAGGTTGATAAACTATAGAATACTATTAAGACACAGAACGACGTAGTGTTTTATAAATAGCCCAATTAAGGCTAATGAATACAGGAATGTGTAATCTGAATTGCTAAGCTTGGCTGTGAAAGAAATTCATTAACCGGGTAACGTAATCGATCGGATCATTCACAAGAACTAATATAGATTAGAAATCTTGAACATAGATTAATTTTATCTCAACGGAATGGGTTTTTAGTTTTAATGTTGGCGACTTTGTACTCTAAGTGATCTATGAAAAATGGACGAAGCACTGTCCGGAGTTTGAGATACAGTTTTAAGAATGAAAATTGCTCTCGTTACACACTTTACTTCGACTTAGACACTCAATCAATAAGAACACAACTGAATAAAATCTGGGAGCGTTCACTAAGTATTACGTATAATATAGAGTATGTAACGTAAGTAAAAATTATATATAATGTTGACGTGGACTTAAACTGGTTAAAGCAAGAATATTATGTATATAATTAGCCTGTACAGATGGAAGTTAAGTTCTCGTAATACGCGAACAAATTAGGGCAAGGAGAGTCCGGAGAAGGCCTCTATGATAATGTTAATTTGAACAGTCGCATATTATATATTACCTTCACAATAATTGCCAAAACAGTAACACAGAGACACTTAGGGTATGGGTGTTGAGAAGTAATATCCATGAGAGGGAATCTAGACGACGTAGGACTCGTAGCTCCTCCTTCGATTGAACACCAAAGGGAACTGCCTCTTTCACACACAGCTAGAGATGGTTACTTGTAGCTCTTCTAACACACCTCTGGGTCGCCATACTCGTTGAACTATTTATAGGGAAAATTACTAGCCGTATTCGGAAATAACTCCGACACTGGTAGATACCCACTAAAAGCTTAGCTAGTGGAAGGTATTGCCTCGTGTTTGCCTATCGATCATATATTTCGGTCAGGCTATATTCGGATGATAATTTGAGTCTAATTTAATTCATTTCGGAATAGTAGGGACATGTGGATTTTGATCTTTTAATTATTGTGAAGTTAATAATTGCCTTAAAAATATAATTAACATGGGAATACAAGTATATAGTTCTCCTTTATTTCTTAAGATTACACTCATATTGTAAAAAGCTTGCATGGGTGCAGGATAAATGTTTGGCATGTATTTGTCTTTTCCTTGATTTTCAACGTTGCATGCAACACTTTCGTTACTCTCTATTTATCAGCTATTGTTGATATAGGTGATTTTCTGAATTGTGGAGGTGGTCTTTTCGTCACATCTGTTGAAATAGGATATTGGACGTTGATGAGGTATTAGCATAAACTCTTCCTCATTACAATCCTAATCTGGTTCCTTGGCTGGGTACGCCTTTGTCGTGTATCCCGGACCCTGTGATTGGTCCGGAAGGGGCCCTTGTGATTGGCCCAGAAATAGGTCATGCTCGATAAGTGGCCCTGAATTTCCTGTAGGTCCCGGTAGAGGGCGTTGATATATGTGGGTAGTCTTGTTTGTAAGCTGATCCCATGGAAAACGTTGATTAATTATGATGGACTGCGTTGTTTCTTTCTCGGTCCGGATATGTGCCCTTCGCTTCATTCTTTTCCTCTCCTTTATGTTAGCTATCCTGGCTCTGGTTGGTTTAGTCTCTTCTTGGTTTATGAGTGCATCTGAGGGGGTTGCTAACTTGGCTGCTTGCAACCCCGTCATCTCACCACTTTCTTCCATAAAAAAATCTTGTCCACGAGACTGTTGTTGTTGTTGTTGTTCCCCAGACTGCCTGGCCGAACAGCCCCAAGGCCCCGAGCAAGGCCAAGGCCATAACCGAGCGCTCCGACATAACCCTCCCTGCCTACCACAATAAAGCCTGGGTGACCGAAGCCACTCCATGGCAGGGAGCTGAGGAGGGCGCGGAAACGCTCGGAAAACCAAAGCCCCACCCAGGGCCCTGTGCCCCTCAGCAATTATGAAGAGAAAGTTGAGGGGCAAAGGAAAAATGTGACGCTTTGGCTTCCAATCTTGGTAGATTGGGAGGTCAATCCACGGAAGAGACGCCGTCACTTGAGATCTAGAAAATATATAAGTAAAAGGAACAGTCCGAGTAAGCTATGGGTATGGCAGAGATCGCTCAGTTCTCACTCTGCCCATCACCACATGACTAGACCCCAATCCTCTCAGCATCAGCTAGGAAAGGCCCAAGAAAGCCGCCTTTGGCGGGGGGATAGCTCCCCTATTTCAACCCCTTTCGCGGTTGGGCACCCGTCCACGAGACTGTAGTTGGTATGTCTAGTAATTTTTGGTTATGATGCATGGTTTCAGACCCTGGAGGAAGAGGCACCAAACTACGGTGGAGACATCGTTTGGTACGCTGGCGTTGTATGTCATGGTGAGCTGGATTGGCGTAGAGGATGAGGTGGCCACATGATCTAAATGGGCTGGTTATGTGATGTTAATTTTGGCTTTGTTGGTGGACACGAAAATGCTGTTGATTTTCATGATGGATGCAGCAGGACCAGGACTGGAAAGTGTGGGTGGTGCTGTTGCTGTCTGGGAGATGACTGAAGAATTGATGGTATTGGTGATGTTATTGACATCTGTCACAGGTGGGAGGAGCTTGTTGCTTTGGAGGTCCGTCCTCAGTTCAGGTGACATCGCAGTAGGTGTTTGTATGACTCGAGCCAGGTGCGAATTGGTTTTTGTCATGGTAGGTGAGGTGACAGATGGGGTCTGGATAGCAGGGTTGGTCGGAGTTGCAGGTGAGGTGTGTGACATCGCAACAGGTGTGGCGGTAACCTGTGTAGGTTGTGAAGAGGTGGCTGTCATGGTATGGGAAGTGTCAGGTATGGTGGCTTTGGTGGGGGCCCACCTTCGATTAGTTGGGTTGAAGGTAAGTGCCCAACGTTTTGGTGGAGTCACACGTGAGCCAGATCTTCTACATGGAGGATTAGAAAAAGGTTGCGTTAATAACGAGGACGGTCTTAACTTGGTTGTTTGCATGCATGAAGGTGGAGTGAATGATGTATTGGGTGCTTTGGATAATTTAGAGATATTGCGTGAATAAGTAGAGGATTTAGTGCTAGATGGTGTATTATTGGTAGAGGTGGTAGGCTGAGGAGATTGAATAAGAGGTTTAGGAAGTTTTGAAGGTACCTGTGGCTTAGGTGAAGTTTGATTATTTTTCTGAATAGGAGAAATTATTGGATTGGTAGATTGAGTACTGGAGGAAACCGATGAGGTGGTGAAGAGAGAAGGAGAAGGTTGTTGATTTATTTCCTTAGATGGAATATGAGAAATTACGGGAGTGGTAGGTTGAGTATTGGGTGAAACAACAAAAACGGAGATCTGCTTCAGATGAGGTTGTGGAGAGAGAAGTAGAAAGTTGTTGAGGTAGAGTAGGTTTAGTCTGAGTGGGAAGTTTAGGTGGAGTAGAGACAATGCGAGTACAAAGGAGTACAAAGGAAATCAAGCAACAACAGGTCTAGTGACCCTTCTAGGCTGCTTGTCCTCCAAAACACTGAGTATCAAGTTTCTAAACAATGGTTTAGAGTGGGTAAGGGAACATTGGAAAGGGAAATACTGCCCTGGAACTAATGTCCATGGCAGGATTAGGAAGTTAGTAGGGAACAGATGGGTTAGTAACTGAGAGGGGGATAAAATAAAGTTATTCATTTACAAACGCAGTCAGTCGTGGGTTTGATGCAAGATATTTGTCTATGCGAAGTTTAAAAGAATCAATGGTGCTGCAGTCTACAACGTATCGGGGAAGCCCATTCCACAAGTTGACAACTCGATTGAAGAAGAAATTCTTAGATTTGTGAGAGTTAAAAGATTTACCATTAATTTTGCAACTGTTTCCCCGCGTATAATTAGATTGGTCGATTGTGAAGTACTTACTACAGTTCATATTGTCGATGCCTTTGATGATTTTGAACACTTGAATTAAGGCGCCCCTTATTCTGTGTTGGGTTAAAGGAAATGCATTTAATTCTCTAAGACGCTCCTTGTATGGTTGTTCTTTAGGCTAGGAATCATTTTGGTAACTCTACGTTGAACTCGTTCTAGCTTATCTATATCTTTTTGGAGAAAAGGGCACCAGGATTGAACGCAGTATTCCAGAAGAGGGCGGACTAAGGAATTGAAACGAGTTAGGATAACTTCTTTGGATTTATGCTCAAATGACCTGCCTATAAAGCCAATTATTTTGTTTGCCTTCTTAACAACTTCTGAACATTGTTGACTCGGTTTTAGGTTACTCGATATTGTTAATCCCAGATCGATTCTCTGTCTACATTCTTAAGCTAAGTGCCATTCATCGAATAGTTTGCTTTCTCATTTTGGTATCCGATATGTAGTACTTTACATTTATCCGAATTGAAACTCATTTTCCAAATCTGAGCCCAACATGACAACTTATCTAGATTGTGTTGCATATTGTCAACGTGTTCTTTGGAGAGTACGCTATTTGGAATTTTTCTATCGTCAGTAAACTTTGAGATTGTACAGGTGAGACGCTCATCTATGTCGTTGATGTAAATTAGAAAGAGAATTGGACTGGGGTACTCCGCTACATACATTGGTCCATTTAGATGCCTTACCGTTTATTACTACTCTTTGCTTTCTGTTGCTGAGCCAATTTTCTATCCATTTCAACACACCGTCTTGTATTCCATGCGCTTTTAGTTTTAGCAGTAAACGTTTGTGGGGAACTTTGTCAAAGGCCTTTTGAAAATCAAGGTATATGATATCTACAGCTTTACTCTCATCATAGAGGTTGAGGATATCGTGAAAGAAGTCTAAGAGATTTGTTAAGCAGGAGCGTTTGTTACGAAAGTCGTGTTGAGTATCTTTAAGTATCTTATGTGCCTCTAAGTGATTTACGAGTCTGTCTCTTATGAGTGTTTCTAGCATTTTACATACAACTGAGGTTAAGCTAATTGGACGATAGTTACTGGGTAGGGATTTGCTGCGTTTTTTTAATATCAGTGTTACATTGGCTAACTTCCACTGATCAGGCATAGTTCCAGACTGCAAGGATTTTATTGAATAGCAATGTCAGTGGTTTAGAGAGCTCATCTTTAGCTTCCTTTAGAACTCTAGGTGAGGTTGTATCAGGTCCAGGCGTTTTATTTACCTTGAGTTTATCTAAACAATTCAATACTTCTCTCTCTATAACGGTGATATTGCTTAGAACACCTGAATTGTCAATCTGAATCGGCGATGGTGTAGAGATATCACTGAGGTCTTCTGTTGTAAAAACTGATGCAAAGAAGGTATTGAGGGCATCGCTCATTTGTACTTCGTCTTTGGTGTATTCTCCATTGTCATCGACTATCGGTCCAACAGTTGAAGTAACTACTTTTTTCTTTCTGATATAACTATAGAACTCTTTCGGGTTTGTTTTAATTTGATTTGCAACATGTAACTCCAGGGTCTTTTTACTTTGCTTAATTAAGTTTTTGGCTTTGTGTCGTAGTTCTACAACTTTCACCCGTTCTTTGTCATTTTGTGAGGATTTTAATCTATCATTAGCAAACTTTTTAGCAAGCAGACAGTTTGAAATATCTTTATTCCACCAATTGGGCTTATCATTGTGGCCTGTACGCAGTATTTTCGATGGTATGCAGTCTTGCACTGCCTTAAGGTAAGGGGTTGTGAAACACTCCCAAGATGTATTTATGTTGTTTTTGTTAGTCAGAAAGCTCCAGTCAGTTTCTGTAAACATTGATTTAAGTTCATGAAATTTTGCTTTCTTGAAATTAGGAACTTTCTCAATGCTGCTATTTGATATGTTACTATTAAACTTTAAATTGAAAGTTATCGTACGATGGTCGCTGTTACTAAATTCATCACCAACATATAAACTCTCTACCAAGTCTTCTTTTGTTGTGAGTACAAGGTCAAGCACATTATTACCACGGGTCGGTCGGAGATTGTACAAATTGAAAAAGTGAACTTTCATGCAAGTTAGCATAGAGGTCATATCCGCAGTGTGAAGTATGAATATCGCCCCATTTAGTTACGAGTAAGTTGAAATCGCCAAGAATTACGGTATCTTGTATGTTAGTTAGTTCTGCAAGTTGTTCATAAACTTCACTGTCAGTTTGCACTAATTGAGCAGGGGGGTCTGTATAATAAAGCTAGTGTTATTTTCGTTCCTCGGTTATTATTTAATAGTACGTAAAATATGTCTATATTCGCAATTTGAGGTTTTGACATTAAGATGGGATTAAGACTTTCCTTTATAAAAAACAGAACTCCTCCATTTCTATTGATCCGACTTTTCTCTAACATTGTATAACCAGGAAGCATATATTCGGCTAAAAAGTCTCTGTCTTCCATATTTAACCAAGATTCTGTAATGCCGATTATATCATAATGTTCTGTAAACACGATTTCCTCTAGATCTGAAAATGTATTGCGTATGCTACGAGCATTTACATATAACACCTTAAGAGTATTAGAGTTGGATGTTACTGACTGCGCATTGTCTGAATTTTCAGTTTGTTTTTTACTTACACTACCCTGCCTGGATACCCCTGGTTGACCCCGTTGTTTGAACGGAAATCCTTGACTGCATCGTTCAGCAGACGACCAAGACGTGCAGCTCCTACTTCATTGAGATGTACACCATCTCCTGAAAACAAAGATTTATCATAGCAAAAACGATCCCACGTGTCGATAAAGCCGATGTCCTCCTTCCTGCAGAGGTTGGCTAGTCGGCGATTTTTACTGGTAGCTATGTTGTAGAATCGGTTTTGTACATCAATCCGGGGAACAATTCCTGAAATTAAGATTCTATTAGATTTTTCCTTGTAGGACCTGATCAGCCACCGGTACTTGCAAAGTAGTTCCTCTGACCGTGTCCGTTGGACATAGTTAGATCCAACGTGGATGACGTACGTAGTGCTTGCGGGGGCGAGCCTGGAAACCTCTTCCACAGCCACAACAATGTCATCCACGCCACCACCTGGGATACAGAATCGCTTTCTGGTCCTGGGTGCCCTGGCGCAGAACTCGGCTATATGGCCACGGACCATGGAGTCTCCCACAAGCCTAACTTCTTCTGTTTCCTCTTCCTCGTCAATAACAAGAATTTTGAAGCGGTTTTGGCATGTTGTCGGGATGACCTTCCAGGTACTGGTACTGGGACGCACATTGTTTCTCACTAACTGAAAGTTGTCCTGGAGGAGAGTGAGCGTAGAGTCATTATTATTTTCTGAAACATCTAAGGTAGCTGCTGGTGTGGGTACCGGTACCTGTACTGCATGCACTGGAATGGCAGTTGACATCGTAGTGGTTTCTTGGGCCGAGGGCATTCCTACGTTGAGTGTGGCAAATTCTTGAAGGGATTCAAGCTTCGTAGTCAGGGCATCGATCTTGCGGTGAGCTGCATTCAATTCATCCGCCATCTTCTCTCGGAGCTGGCAGAATCTACAAATGTGGACATTAGTACCAACAAACATGGTAGGGCCAAACCTACAGGAACAACTCGTGCAGGTTCGTTGCGGCGCCATGACAATATAATCACAATATGCCTGAAAATCACACAAATTTACGTTATTAAAATGGTACAATTAAAGCCTGAAAATCACAATTTTTTTTATGTTAGCAATGTGATACAATTATTGCCTGAAAATCACAAAATAGTTTGTTAGCAAAATGATAAAATTAATAACCCTGTAAATCACAAAAAAATATGTTAGCAATAGAACACAATTTATGCCTGAACAACAACATTTATGTTAGCAGTATGACACAGTTAAAGCCTGAAAATCACAAATAGACTAGAAAATTGTTACAAAATTTACTGGAAAAAAAAGTGGAAGAGGGTTAATTTAGCCTAGTGAGAAAACTGGAAAACAGTATAAAGTACAGTACAAACAAATATGTTAGCAATATGATACAATTAATACCTGTAAATCACAAAAAATATTATGTTAGCAATAGAACACAATTTTATGCCTGAAAATAACAAAATTGATGTTAACAGTGTGAAACAGTTAGGCTAAAGCCTGTAGATTAGTTTATACAGTGGTCGACACAATAATAATAATAATAATGGAGTTAGTAATATCCCTGGCAAGAGTGTGAGAGGCCTATTAATATGGTGACAAGTATCTGAAAATGTACTTAATTAATAGGCTATCAAAAAGTATTACAGTAACTAAATTGTTCTAACCCAATATTAAAACTATCTTAACAAATGTTAGTGTGTGCGATTTATATAGATAACCAAGATAAAAAGTTCAACCAAGTAAAGTATTGGCTAGACTTTGATATATAATATACAAGAAGAGGGGTTGTTTATGCGTACACAGGTGGCGCTGGTATCGGCGGCGTCTCTCTACTTGACAAATAGAATTTTGAAAAACAAACGTTTATCAGTCAAAACTACAGTACAATTTCATGCAAGATAACTACTGGGTGGTTTGATAAGCACTTAACTACAGTGAGGGCTAAAATATCTACAATAAGTGCGAGAACTTTATAATATGAAACAAGCAAATAGTTTGTTTACTTTAGAGCGTCGGTCGTCACTAACCGGTACAAATGTAAACAAAAGCAGTATCGATAAACAAACGTTTATCAGTAAAAAACACAGCAAAATTACATGCAAAGCAACTACAGGGCAGTTAAACTAGCATTTAGCTACAGCTCATGAAAACAAATAAGGGGATGAGCAATGGAGTACTCAAGTTATGGTCAAATTTCGAGCAGCGAGAGAGGGAAGTGTTGTTGGCGGGTTGGCGGGTGGCGGATGGTAGGGGGAGGTAGATTGTTGGAGAGGTTAGTACGATAGGGGTTAGAGTGAGGAGGAGAAGGAAGGGGTGTCTTTCACATTTGGCACAGGTGGTTGCACAGGTTGTTTTATCACAAGTGGAGAAGGAGTGATGGTTGGAATGGGATGAGCTGTCAATGATTCTGTGGAGCCTAAATTTTGGTTATTAATTTCAGGCAATTTGTCATTATCTTTTGGGTCTGCAAGCATAGTTATATTGTCATCAATGGGTTGAAACCTACGTATATATCTATTTCGGTAGGTGCGTGACTCTCCGTAATAATTTATGTTGACCTGGTAACAGTTCGGCACAGTGAGTATTTCAAAAGGACCCTTATATCTTGGGTTGAGTTGGGAAGGTACAGGATGTTGGACAACCATGACTAGATCGCCGACATGGTGAGGACTGACTTTTGGTTTCTCATCAGGTTGAAGATCCTGTATGTCCTGGAGTTGTCGAAGTCGGTTCTTTAGATGAACTAAAGATTTATCAAAATTTGATGAGGGCTCATAAAGGACAGACAGGTGACGTAATGGTAGGAGCAGGAGTGGTACCCCAAAACCTCGTTCATGGGGTGAAACTCCGTCTTGGCGGGGGCAGGTATTTATTCCCCACTGTACTATTTTGACTTGACTGGGCCAGTCGGTGGTGTTCATTTGTTGTAGGTGAGTCCTTATTTGGTTGGTAATGGTGTGGTGGCTTCTTTCACAAATAGAGTTCCCTTGAGGGCAATAAGGGGATGAATGACTGATTTTGAAGCCACACATCTGAGAAAGTTGTGACCATATGTGACCTGTGAATTCAGGTGCATTATCTGAGTGAATAGCTTCTGGTAGGCCAACATAATGAAAGACGTGTTATACCATGGCTTCAGCTACTGATAAAGCTGAGTGTTCTTTCTCTGGACAAGCAATTACGTATTTGGAGTATGTGTCCATGAAAGTGAAGATATATTTGAACCCTTTTATGCCTTCCATGGGTCCCATTACATCAACTGCTAATAATTGCCATGTTTTGGAGGCTACTAATTTTCCTGTAGGTCCGGCGGTGCGAGTCCAATCTTTGCCTAAACCACATGCTCAGCAGGCTTCTGTGATCCTTTTTATGGTGATGTATGGAGAAGGAGTCCAGTATACTTGTTGGAAAGTAGAAGTCAATTTTCTTTGAGCCAAATGAATGCTGTTGTGAGAATGTAGGGATTGCATTATAGGTAAGGCAGAGCTGGTGGTAATTACAATTTTCCCATCTGGAGAGTATAAATTATCTCCTCTTCGTTGTAATTGTGAGAAAATGCTCCTAGGCATCCAATCTGTTTTTTCTTGTCTCTGAAACTGTTGTAGGAGTTGTTGATCTTGGTCTGTTGAGTCCTGGTGGTGAATTACTCGAATGGTTTGAGTATCAGGTTCGGGGGCGGAGGTGGTTGTTGTTGATTGAGTTGGAAGTCTGGATAGAGCATCAGCCTATGTAACCAACTTTCCCGGCCTGTAGGCGATTTCAAAAGTGCATTCTTCCAAAGATGTGCGCCATCTGACATTTAGAGCATTTTTAGTATCAGATTTGCATAGCCATTGGAGTGCTTGGTGATCCGTAATGATGGTGACCTTGACACCAGCTTGATAAGCTTTAAAATGCTGGACAGCCCAAATTATCCCCAAACACTCTCTCTTGGTGACGGGATAGTTTACTTCAGCTGGGTTGAGAGTTCGGCTGGCACATGCAATAATGTGCTCTCTTCCTTCTCTGGTTTGACCTAGAACTGCTCCAATACCAAACTGTGAAACATCGGTGTAGAGATGGATTGGTTGGGAATAGTCTGGGAAAGAAACTACTGGGGATGCTACTAGAAGTTCTTTTAAGAAATTAAATGCTTGCAGGCGTTGCTCTGTCCATACGAATGGTTCTTCTTTCTTGGTTAAATCGTGAAGTGGGTTGGCAATGGTGGCAAAGTTTTTCACGAATCAACGATAATATGATGCAAGGCCAATAAATGCTCGGACCCCCTTTACATTGGTGGGAGGAGTTATGGTACTGATTGTGTGTAATTTGTCTGGATCTGGGGCAATTCCTTCTTCTGAGACTATGTGGCCTAGGAATTGAACTTCGATTTTAGCCAAAGTGCATTTAGAAGGTTTGCGTTTTAATTTAGCCTCTCAAATCCGTTGAAATACTTGTCGGAGCCTTTGAATATGTTCAGCCCAGGTTTTGCCAAACACAATAATGTCGTCTAAATAGGCTAGACAAGTCTCCAAGGTTAATCCTTATTCACACACACACACACACACACACACGCAAGCACTCACTCTCTCTCCCTTATCCATCCCAAAGGACTGAGACTTTTAAGACCTTTCAACACACCACCTTCACTCTCACCTTGTCCACCACCTATAAATCTTGGCAGACAAGCACCACTGGTTCAACACTACTTTGTGGAAGGAGGAGGAAGAATAAAAATGAGGTAGAAAAGAGAAAATAAGTTGTGGAGAAAGAGAACAAAAGAGCAAAAGTGAATTACATTAGCCTAATGTACTTCACTACACATTCAGTTTCTACTATTTTTCTCCTAAAATAGTAGAAACTGGTGGGGAAACAGAATACAGGTGCTGGAGAAAGGAAGTCGATAAACTCACTTCCCAAACGTTTTTATACTTTTTTTTTCTATGTGATTGAGGGAGGCAAAAGGCATAACTGCCTATAGTGAGTGCCTCCCCCATAGTTGAAAGAGTGACGGGGCCAAAATCAAGGGACGTTCGAGCCAAAATGCCTGGACACACAGAGTTTGAAGCAATTTAAGTCATAGGAAGAGGGAAAGACTGATTCTGGGAGAGAGTTCCAGAGCTCAGCTGTTGAGTAGAAGAAATTTTGAGAGTAACGTTTCACTCTTGGGTTGGAGAGTTGCACAGAGTAGGGGTGGGATTAAGTTGCAAGATGGGTACCACATGCCTTACATAAAGGAGGTAGTATGCACTGGGATAGCTCTGAGGAACACTGATTATTATAGTAGCGATAGAATAGCGAGAGAGATGCAACATTGCGGCGGAGAGAGAGATTGCAGAGAGTTGGTGAGTGGACGGGAGTTAATGATACGAAAGGCCTTCCTTTCAACTATGTCTAAGAGAGCGGTGTGAGAGGAACCTCCCCACACATGTGAACAATACTCAATACAAGGGCGCACTATGCCCCTGTAGGCTACAGAGCAAGAAGTTGTGCAGGGGAAAAGAACCCCCTAAGGCGGTTGAGCACATCCAGCTTCTGGGAGGCTGCCTTAGCAAGACTGGTAATATGGTCCTTCCAAATGAGAGCAGAAGAAAAAGAGACACCAAGAATATTGAGAGAAGATGAAGGGTTGATTTTTGTATTGTTGAAGAATAAGGGATATTCCGCTGGGAGATCCTGACGGGTAGATAGATGGAGAAATTGGGTTTTGGAAGCATTAAAGTTAACAAGGTTTTCTCTGCCCCAATTGGAAATAGTATTTAGATCAGAATTTAAGAGTTCTATGGCTTCATTACGTTTGTCGTTGAGGGATTGCTGGCTGGGGCATTCTGAAAAACTAATAGAGTAGTGTAAGGTTGAGTCGTCTGCGTATGAATGGATGGGAATTAACCCTTGTCTAGCGGGGTTTTTTGGGCGTATTTGGGCATATTCAGGCCCTCCTGAATGATAAATCAAGTTTCTGCATGAAAAGAAATGTATTCAGCAAAAAACTAGGCACTAAAAGCTTCAAAATGAGACCAGAACGAGCTACGTAGCACTCGTGGTTCTCATACAGTGGTAGCAGTAACATGGGAGTTTAGCGTATAGCTGCATATTTTTCCCAGCTATGCTCACTACTGGCTACACTGCAGGCCTCTCGAGAACACAGGGAACATGAGTTAATGGGCGGCGGTAAGCCCTGGGAATCGGCTGTCTGGCCCGCTGCGCTCCCGGCCATGTGCACTCAATTTTAACCCTATAAAAGCCTTAATAATGCTCCTAACTTGCTGCAAATTGGAGGCGGACTTAAGTCCGCCCCCGATCTTTAAGGGTTAAAGTACAGTTAAGGAGATCATTTATAAAAATTGGAAAGAGAATAGGAGATAGGACAGAGCCCTGAGGAACACCGGAGTTTATAGAGTGAGGAAGTGAACAATGGCCATACCCAACCGCGGCTATGGAACGGCCGGAAAGGAAATTAGAGACAAAGGCACAGATGGAGGGATAGAAACCGAAGGAGGGTAGTTTAGAAATTAAAGATTTATGCCAGACTCTATCGAAGGCTTTCGATATGTCTAGTGCAATAGAAAAAGTTTCACCGAAGTCCCGAAAGGAGGATGACCAAGAGTTAGTAAGATATGAAAGAAGATCACCAGTAGAGCGACCCTTAAGTAAGCCATACTGGCGATCTGAGAACAGATTATGAGAAGAGAAATGCTTAAGAAATTTAGAAGCAAGAATAGTTTCAAAAACTTTAGAAAGACAAGAGATGAGAACAATTGGACGATAGTTGGAGGGTTGAGAGCGGTCACCCTTCTTTGGGACAGGTTAAATGTGAGAAAACTTCCAGCATGAACGGAAGACGTTAGATAGACAGAGACGAAAGAGTTTGCCTAGGCAGGGAGTCAGCACGGAAGCACAGTTTTTGAGAACAACAGAAGGAACACCGTCCGGACCTTACGCCTTATTAGTGTTAAGCCCAGAGAGGGTAGAAAGTACATCTTTAGAAGAGATTAGGATATTAGCCATAAGTAAGAGAGAGGAGGGCGGAGAGGGAGGAATAGCACCAGAATCATCCAAGGTGGAGTTTCTAGCAAAAGTTTTTAGCAAAGAGTTTAGCTTTGTCAGAGGAAGAAGTGATGGTTGTGCCATCAGAGTGGGAAAGGGGAGGGAAAGACGAGGAAGATAAATTGTTGGAGAGGTTTTTGGCTAGATGCCAGAAAGCTTGGGAAGAGCTAGAGTTGGATAGTTCAGTGCATTTATTATTGATGAAAGAGTGTTTGGCAAGTCGAAGAACAGATTTGGCTTGATTCCGGGCAGAAACATATGAAGAATGAAAGTCTTGAGTTTTAAGGCGTCGGTACCGTTTGAATGCTTCCTCCTTATTGCGGACAGCAGTAGAACAGGCGTGAGTAAACCAAGATTTTTTAGCATTAGTCTGAGAGAAAGAGAATGGAATGTATGCTTCCATGCCCGATAGGATTACCTCGGTAATGCGTTCAGCACTCTCCGAGGGTCCTCGGCCACGGAAGCAGAAATCATTCCATAGGAAATCAAAGAAGTACTGCCGAAGAGCCTCCCAGTCGGCAGCACCAAAGTGCCACAAGCGCCGCCGGCTAGGAGGATCGGGTGGCCGTACTGGAGAGATAGGACAGGTGACAGAGATAAGTTTATGGTCGGAGGAGCCCAAAGGAGAGAAAAGATCGACAGTATAAGAAGAAGGGTTAGAAGTTAGAAACAGGTCAAGAATGTTGGGCCGATCTCCGATGCGATCCGGGATACGGGTGGTTTGCTGAACTAACTGCTCTAGGTCATTTAGGATAGAAAAGACGTAGGCTTGTTCACCAGGTGGATCAGTAGTGTGAGAGGAGAGCCATTGGCGGTGGTGAACGTTGAAATATCCTAAGATGGAGATTTCTGAGAAAGGAGAAATGGATAGAATGTGTTCCACTGTAGAGTTTAGATAGTCAAAGAATTTGGGAAAGTTGGTAGAGTTAGGGGAAAGATAGACAGCACAGAAATATTTAGTAAGAGAATGACAGGAAAGTTTGAGCCATAAAGTTGAGAATTCAGAGGAGTCGAAATGGGGAACACGAGAGCAAGTGAGTTTATTGTGCACATATGCACAACATCCACCTTTGGCTTTGAAACTAGGATAGAGAAAGTAGGAGGATACAGAGAAGGGGCTGCTGGATGTTGCTACAGACACCTGAGTTTCGGTGAGGAAGAGAAGATCAGGTTTGTAGGAGGAGAGATGGTGCTCAACAGAGTGAAAGTTAGAGGAAAGTCCACGAATGTTGCAGAAATGAATATAAAGAGTAACAGGCCGAGGTTCAGGTAATTGTGTGGGGTCGTCAGGTGATGGTCGGTCGTGTGGGGGCATTTATGGTCCCCCCCTCCCCCCCCTGGGGCCTCCGAGGCTGGGCTAGAATTCATAATTGTTTTTTGTTTTAATTTTGGTGTGGAGGAATGAAGTGTGGTGTGCATGTTTAGTGTAGTGAAGTGGATAGGAGGAGGAGGTGTTTGTGAGAGCTAGCTGGATTGCTCTCAGTGTAAATGAGACACAAAGAGAATCAGTAAGAGAGGCCAAGCAAATGAAACAGGAGTTCCAGCGACTCTGTATCACATGCCTATAACCTCACCTGAGTCTAGCCCAGGTCCACGCCATTCATATATTACCATGAATTATCCCTTCTATTACTCAGTTATCATATCGTATTGTTCGTACTTAAATGGAAAGTCATACAATCACAGTTTATGGGAACGCCTTCGGAAATTCTGGTCAGGAAGCCTGAATATAGTTAGTGTTTACTCACCAAAAATTGACTTCGCTCTCCTGCCTTTCATTGTTATTGACAATTTGATCAATGCAAAGGGAAAATTGAGTAATAACTAAATAAGAAGATAAATTGGGAGAGGTGGGGAATAAGAGTGAACAAGGAGGGGTGAAAGAGAGTTATATACGATTATAGAGATCTTACAGCACCTCACCATCTCCTCTCACCCTATCCTATACACCATACCTAATAATGTTTTACAGGCTGCCATCAGTCCTACACTTACTAGGACTTAGATATATGGACAGGAGGAGTTAAAGATATAACAGATGGTAGTAGGTGATAAATAGTATATCATCAGTGAAGAACGAGAGGGAGCAATTGGGGAAACATAATAACAACGGAGTAAACTAGAAGCGTTGAATAGACACTTAGAATGTGGTAAAGAGGGTAATGGTGAGCTGCTGTCCTGTGCAAGGAAACGGGAGAAGTGGAAATATTGGTTTGAAGAGAAGTGGGCATGGAGTGACGGCAAAGCGGGGAAGAAATCTGTCTATTAACACCTTTCGAGAGGCCAGTTCGTTTTATTATTATTTTTTTTTTTCATATCACACAACCATACTTTATATACTGTATATGTTTATGCAGGCAGCCACCACATCTCTTCCATCATAGTCACTTCACCAGGGATCACAGATGATTCGCCCAAACCATTCATAAAGGTTGTTGCACACTGACACAACAGCCCCTTCAAGACTGGCACGAACACCCACGACACTTACAAATCCTGTGTCATGCCGAATTTACTAGAGATAGCGGCGAAAATGGCTGGCATCGTTAGAGTCGTATCTCTACCGTATCTCTTCTGCACGACTTTATAAGATTTTAGCGATGCCGATACGGTGGAGAAACGAATGCTACGAAGAAGATAGGAAAAGTTGTGCGAAGGGTACACGACTAGTCCACGGAAAAGATATGACCCAAAAGACTGCGATACAACTCAGAAGAATTGTATTGACGCCGCATCGACGCCGTGAGACGTGCAACCGGATTGAGGCTAGACGCGTGGTTGCCAACTCGACCGTTTCCAATTTTCCGCACGGAAGAGATACGGTCCGCATGACAGGCTTACGCACCAGACGACATTGAAACGGGCCATACGGCTTTGATACGGACCATTCATCTTTGATACAGACCACACGATTGTGATATGGCGAGTTCGTAATGGAGACCAGACTCAGACGATTTTTTACAGTTGCCGGGGGATTACCACAAACTTTTGAACAGCTCAAAATCTCGAATCGACCCCCGATACGTCGCTTGGACTGTGAGAGTCACCCATGGCTAATTTCCGATATCCATGATTATGTTGCCGATTAGCCGTATCAGGCTTAAATTTCGAGTTGGGTACTCAGTGAGCAACGACTTTAAAGCAACTGATCCTAGCCTGGTGTATCTATGATTGACTGACCAACTTTCCCTAGCATAACGTAGTATTAGGCTAACCTAACCTAACATTTCTTACCCTACCCTAACCTAACCTGACTTATAGAAATTAATCACAGTGAGAGGGGAGAGAACTTGAGGGCAAGATAGTCCATGAGCCAAGACCCGAAAATGCACCCACGGGTATCATTTGGGTGAGCAAATTCTAGTTGTGATTTTTGACTTGCTAGACATCTCTACTTCACAGTTTGGTATGATAACCATTGCGGACTGGTAGCTTAGTGGTAGTTATCATGCGTTGAATATTTGAACCTTAGAGTGGAAATCCGAGGATCGCGTATATGGCATTTTCGGTATTTTGGGGCTTGGTGACTACTCAGGGTCCCTAAATCATTCTAATGTAAATTTTCTTTGTATTCATATCCCTAGTATAAAAATAATAATTGATTCACCTTAGGAATATGATATTTATGTCTCCGAATTTGATGAAAATCAGATACCCATGAAAGAAAATCATTTATTTTTCTGGCAAGAACAAAACATGTGATGTATATACAATTAAAATTAAATAATGAGCTTCTTTCTTATGTCACAGATAATTTGAAGCACAAATTATCAGTCTTTCAAGAGTGAGGGATCCCTCCTTAAGATCAGTCCTCCATTTTAGTCGTCTGTTTCAGAGTCAGTCCGGTATGCCTCCGAGATCATCATGTCAATGCCCTCGTCTTGGGGTTGATTGGCACATGTCTGCGTGTATGAAACACCAAGGCCCAGTCGATTCAGGGTACGAATAAGTTCTGTGTTCCCAGTCAGAGACTTTACTGCAAAGGGCAGCATGATGTGCTTTGGTGGTTTGGTCTTGCCACCAGTGACGGTAAACACTAGATCACTGCCTAGGGAGGTAGTGAGATGTTCAACTCTTTCAGATGGCTGAGCATAGTCAGTCTTCCCTGTCAGCAAGGTTTGCAGAAACTTGATGACAGATTGTGGGATGATATCTTTGTCCTGTTTCACATCAGGTGGCCACGTTTGGTTGATTTAATTATGTTTTATTTCATTCCTCAGGAGCAGCTTTGGAGCTTTGGCAACCAATGCAACTGATTGAGCTCTCATAGCATCCAACTCAACCTGCAGAGCATGTGTTCTCTTCACAAGGTCACTCTTCGAGAGACTGTTAGTGCACACTAGAAGTTTTCCGTTGTCATCAGGGCAGATGTGGATAGATTCTCCCAGCTCTTTTTCTATCTTGCGATGTAGATTTTTCCTAGACGAATTGGTGACTATACTGATGCCATGACAGAACATTGATTCCTCAAATCGCTGCCTGAGGGTTGCCATGGGCACAATGTCTTGGCAAGGGAGAAGTTGGCTCCTGATGTACGAAAAAAGCTCCTCATGAACCTGTGTTTCTGCGGTCTTGTAATGATCATCAGCATTATCTTCAGCATCAGCAAGACCACTGCTTGCAACTGGCTTCCCTCTAGTATAGGAGCGATAGCATGGTCTGTGGTAGTGCCCTTCCGCTGCAGAAAACTCCCTGCTGGTGATTGACAGCATTCTGTCATCTAGCTTCTTGACAGCTGCATCTCGTATCCTACTGTCTGCCCGCAGCTCACAGCACTTGATCATGTCCTCCCGGTCTTTTGACCTTTGATGTACTTGCTGGTTTTGTCACAGAAAATACACTTCTCCTCAAGAACTCTTGACGTGCTTGGAGTAACGCGTGGTGGTCTGGCTGAACTCCCTGCAGCCTGTAACTTAGGGACGTAGGCATCTAGTAGTTTCTTCATGGTGAAGATGCTCCTGCATTTCCTGTGGTACCAAACCTGAGGCACCTCCCCTTCAGGTGTTGATCTTGCGAGGCCCATGAGGTCAGCATGGTTCCTTATCTCCGCCGCCCTGACAGATGTCTTCCAGGAGTCCACGTCTCTGGGTGACACCAGCTCAGAGGTGTCGTCAGTGCAGTGGATGGCACATTCCTCAGGTTCCATTCATTGCCTTTTGGTTAGAATTTCAGTAGTTTCAGCAGCCATATCTCAGGTCACCAGATGCCTGCAACAGAAATAGAAAGTCAGGTGACACCCGTTGATAGAATAGATTTTCTCATATCAATATATATAATTTTATCTATATGAATGGTTCTGTATCTGCTGGGCTTCTCTGCAACTGCAAATGCCACTTAAATCATGAGAAATGTCACACAAATTATGAAATTTAAAACATTGGAGACTGACCTTTTTTTTGCGTAAGGCATTTACATAGGTCAACATAGTGATTGCATCATAACTACTATTAAGCTACTCCTCTGCAAAGGTTATCATACCAATAAATTATGTGGACATATATAGGAAAAAGAAAATAGCAACAAGAATTTGCCCACCCAGATGATACCCATCGATGGCCTGGCTCATGGACTAAGAGGGGTTGAAGAGAACGGAGAGGTGAACATCCTACCAACATCCTACAACAATTACTATAGGATTAATAGGCTATGTGGTGGGTGGTGGCAGGAGGGAAAGGCAGGGGTGGGGGTTTAGTAAAGAGGAAATGTGATTCAAATTGGTGGAAATGGAAAAGGAAGGAAATGTGGGTGAGAAAGGGTCAAGGATTAGGGTAAATTTGGGGAAATATGGGGTAAAACTGGAATTGAGGGCAGAAACAGAAAAGACGAGAGAGAATGATAATTGGGGAAGACGATGGAGGAAGTCTATAAAAGGGAAAAGTTACAGCGATAAAAGGGAAGTAAATAAATAGTGTGGAACAAATAGGAAAGTGGGAGGACAAAGCAAATAGTGATTACCCAGAGGAAAATATGGAGAAGAAGAGGGGGGCAGTGGGGAAAACGATCGGGATTTGAAACAAGGAAAACAATAAAGAGGAAACATGGAATTAAAGATATTGGAAACCTGTGGAAACGAGGTTGAGAAGGTGGTGATAGAATGATTTGTATACAGACAGAAAAATGGTGACGCCTTCCATACCATAATTTCTCTCTCTCTCTCTCTCTCTCTCTCTCTCTCTCTCTCTCTCTCTCTCTCTCTCTCTCTCTCTCTCTCTCTCTCTCTCTCTCTCTCTCTCTCTCTCTCTCTCTCTCTCTCTCTCTCTCTCTCTCTCTCTCTCTCCATTTTTCAGTTCTCTTATTTTTCCCAGGTCGGTGTATTCAGACTGTTTTTACAATCCCTTGTGTGGCCTTCCACGCCAGACGGGGAGGAGAAAGACTGAATAAACTGGAGCCGAAGCAGATTAGTGGAGGTTGAACGAAAATATTAATTTGCAAAGTAACGACTGATTATTATGGGTTAGTCACACGTTATAACAGTTTTGTTTGTGTGTTGGCTTCACATAAAGTACTAGTTAGTAAGCCAGTCAATAAGTTTACTAGGAAACTATTCAAAATTGAGCTGAACTTCACTGTGGATCTGTTCAATAGTAAAAGGTTTGTATAACGCTTGAGCCAGGTTGAAGGGTGATAGCTCGTGAAAAAGGTGGTAAGTGAATACGTGATGTATACAAAGTGAAGGAAGGGAGGGAGGCTGCGTTATAAGAGGTGGAGAGTCTGTAAACAATCTTCTCTTTATTTTATTTTCTCTTTCTTCCTCCCCTCCTCCTCCCTTGTCCAATAATCCTCTTCTCTCGTCTCTTCCCCCATTGTCTTCCACCCATCCTTCCTTGCCTTCTTCTCCTCCTAGACCCTTGTCTCCTCCTCCACATCCTCTCCTCCTTCAGTAATTTACTAGTCCATTGGTTGTCTGGTTTTCCAGGTAATTATGCAGGTACCTTAAGCTGAGGGGAGGGGGACGGAAGATGAGGGGAAGGGAGACATAAAATAGGGGAGTAGCAGTAATAGAATACACATATGAGGTAAAGAAATATAACAGGGACAAAACTGATACAGGCTGGAAAGAATATGAGGGAGAAGAGGCATAACAGAAAATATGGGTGGCAAATGGGGATATATGTAAGGAAGTCTAGGAGGAAGAAGAAAGATAGATGGATGAAGGGGAAGGAGAGGGATAAAAAGAAGGAGGGGAGAGAGACAAGGGATAGAATAGAATGTATACAAATATTACATTGAAACACGTCATTCACTTTCAAGTGTAGGCCCTATACACTGGAAAGACACTGAACAAGACATGTTTGTTCTCATGGCTTGCACAACCACAGGTCTCCACTTCTTTAAACATTATATTACTGAAATGAATAAGATACTCAACACAACCTCTAACAGATAGAGAGAGATAAAAAGTAAACTGGTTGTGTATTCTGGTAGGGTTATTCATGTATGTCAATGCACTCTCTCCTAAAATAGCTTGGCGATGTGACAAGCAAAGACAACATCTGAATATCAAGGACCATCAACCATATTCAGGGAAAATACAAAGGAACCCAGACACCCAGGCCTAAACCTCCAGGGAGTAATTAAGAACTGACCAGATCCTTAAAAACCGAGCTCCGGGCTACAGCAAGCTATCAGACTACCTCTGTCATCATTCATCATTCACCAATGACCCTGTTGCCCCGGAACCAATGCACCAGGACAACACAGAGAACTTCAAGACAACTTCTTTGCTAGATCTTAACAGCAGCTCACTATTATCCTCTTTAACCATATTGTATACACCAATCATGAGCAATTTGTTAGCAACTTGCAACATTACTGCTTTGTCTATGACTGGCAGCCAGCAAATGACTTTATTTACAACTGGCCATATTGTTTTGTTCCCAACTGGAACATCTATTACATCTTAGATTCAGTATTTACTATTGGAAATCATTATTACAGCTCTCATATAATTTTAAGATGATTTACTTACAGTGGTCTACATATTTATGCAGGTGACTGTACATCCTTGGGGGTATTTATTGTAACTCCCTGGTTCCTTTTGTCATGTCAGTCTTGCTTCCAACGCATTTTAAGCTTATCCCGCACTTATGAGCAACAGGGACTGTACACGTGAATCAGAAGTTAAGATCACGTGTTGGAGGTGTGCATGGAGAGGTAAGAGGTATGGAGAAGGTTTAACGACAGATAGACACCAGCATCGGGGGCGATCACAACCCCAGGAGAATCCCTCTCAACATAGGGAAACTCTTCTTGTATATTTTAATCTTCTATTGTTTGAATAAATCAACGTGCTTTTGGATGCAGAGACCTTTAATGTTCCCTTTACCTATATTACATTTATAAGGTATAAGAGTACTGGTGGCGGCGATTATCTATCTTACATCTATTTATCTATCTATGAACGAGCAGGGATGGACGCTGACGCAGAGATTCAACCTACTACTTCAATCAACCCTAAAATACATTAAACCAATATATAACCCATTAGGAAAGACACCTTCAGTCTTCCTTACTTGGAGTTAACCCCTTGAGAACATTGACTACTAAACGTCTTTGTAACATTGTGGACAGCATCGGTCCTCTTAATTAGTATAATATGAGGAGAAAAACACCACGTTCTTCCAAGAAATGTCTACGTTTTCTACACTAACATTTCCTGAGTTCCTGTAATTTCTTGTTTCCTGTATGTTCCTGTAATCAAGTGTTCTTGATTTATCTCTGTTAAAATATCCAACCACAAATCCACAAATTCGTTAAATTGAAACACCAGCGACGCACCGAGCTGTTCTTCATCTACATGTTCATCTAAGGCGATTCCTGAGTGACCATATAACGAGTGGACGAGTTGGCTGCAGCGAGAAGACGTTGGTGAGAGAGGAAGTGTGTGCATCAGCTGTGCTGAGACGGCGGGAGTGTTGATCAACAGAGGCTGACCTCTGCCCTTCACCACAGCTAACACCACCTCCCAGTCTTGGTAGATACAATCGTCTATCAATACTACTAACTTAATAGTGTTTTCTAAGTGTTAATTCAGTATAAAAAAGTTCATTGATATTCAAACATCTATCAAATTTGGTTCACGGTAATAATCATAACTATTTCGTTTTATAGCTCGAACTCGGTCTATTCCATTACATCGATCACTTCTAACTCACTTCTAATAATTTCTTTCAGTCTTTCCCTCTTCCTATGACTTAAATTGCTTCAAACTCCGTGTGTCCAGGCATTTTGGCTCGAACGTCCCTTGATTTTGGCCCTGTCACTCTTTCAACTCTCGGAGAGGCATTTGCTACAGGCAATTCTGCCTTTTGCCTCCCTCACTCACATAGACAAAAATAAAAACAACAAATACAAAAAATAACATATGATGATCCACCAAGTGTAGACAAATATACTCAACATATTACCAGGATTGTAATGTTACCTATACTGTTTACGTGTGCTGAAAACCAAGAGGCAAAACATAAGTTGTATATAGACTCCTAATTACGTGTTTTATGTAGGCGTGTGTTCCGGTAATTTACTAAAGGAAGTTTGTGTCTTGTTTGTAGTGTTAGTATTCAGACCGCAAAACGTGGTTATATATATAATAGTTGCGACCTAATTAGAAGCCCTAACGAAGGCCTTCACCACCTGTAAACAACCTCAATACGCCTTCATAAATATAGTTACAATTTTACCACAACGCATTAATGACATCTGGTAACTAATGTATTGGGTAATACTTTTCTCCATATACAGGCAGGATAACACAATATTAGGATCATCAAGATAACTGTTCTATTTATACTATATTGACATTTACTACAACTGTGTACAAATCTTTCTAACCTTGGTAGAATCAAAATAAGTATGGTTGAACCTTAGAGATGAGATTATAAGGTGACCCTGGATGGTTGGTAGGAAGAAGGTCGAGGCATTGTGTTACTGATATCTATAAGCTTTGGTGAGGTCCCACACCTTAACTAACCTTATTCTACTGGTGGTGGTGGTGGTGAGCAGGAGATTTGGTTTTGGAGGACTGTATGGGTGTGGGAGTGGATATGGCTGCGTATATTTGCGTGTGTTGAATGTGGGTTATGGGTGTGATTGGATGGGTAAACATTATATGAATACGTTATTGTACCCCCCCCCCCTCTCTCTCTCTCTGTCTATCTATCTAGCTACCTATTTATCTATCTATCTATCTATCTATCTATCTATCTATCTAATACAGACAGTCACTCGCTATGCTTGATAATCTTATTGAAGAGCAAAATATTAACAACTTAATTATAAGCGGCAATTTTAATGCAAATTATAGAAAGGGTAGATTTTGGAATGAATTGATGAATTTTATTATGAACAAGAATATGAAGGTTGGTGACTCAGTGTTGCCACTTGAGACTTTTACTTATTTGTGTCCAAGCAAGAGTACAGTTAGTTGGTTGGATCATGTTGTTCTATCACAAAGTATAAGCAGTTTTGTTTCTGATATAACTGTGCGCTATGATCATGCTCTCTATTACCATTTCCCTATAACTTTCAACCTTAATATTAAGATGGCACATACTGTAATAAAAACAGATTCTCATTTTTCACAATTTGTAAACTGGTCGCTGTTTTCTTCTAATGAAGTAACAACGACTTACAAAGATAAAGTAAATGAAAGCATTATGCAGTTGGGTTTGATGAAATTTGGATTGTTTGGACTGTTGTGTATATAAATGTACAAATAAAGATCATATTATTGACATTGATTATATATATAAAACTCTTGTGGATGTGATGATAAATTCAACTAATGAATATACTGTTGTGCCAAAAAGAAAGGAACACATTAAACCTGGTTGGAATGATCATGTATCCCACTTGTATAAAATTGCTAGAGAGAGATTTTTAATATGAAAACAAAATAGGATGTCCCTTATCGGGAGATATACTTGATCATATGAAAGAGAAGAGAAAAACATTTAAAAAAGCACTAAGATATATAAAAACAAATGAAAACCAGATTATAAATGACAAATTAGCTGATTCTTTGGCGAATAAAAGATATAACGTGTTTTGGAAAGAAGTGAGGAAGACAAAGAAAAATAAATCCTATATTAATATGAAAATAGAAGGTGAATGTGAAGCAATTCTTATAGCTGAAACATTCTCTCAGAGGTTTAAAGGCATCTTTGATGACGAAAAATTTCAAAATATATCTAATTTAAAGTACCAGTACCTTACCACCAAATTAAATGCAAATGTAAGAAAAGGACAGTTATTAGGAAATATTAATATAAATGATGTATGTAAAGGAATTAGTGACCTTAAGTATGTCATTGGTTACGATAATGTACATTCAAATCATATCAAACATGGTTCTGAATATTTAGTGAAGCTATTAGCTAAACTCTTTTCGTCTTTTGTCACACATGGATACTTGCCTGAAAGAATGACTTTTGGAGTTATTTTACTTTTAGTAAAGGATAAATTCAAAGATCAGAGTGATATAGAAAATTACAGACCAATTGTATCATCCAGGTCAGTGTTTCACAAACTGTTTGAGTATTGTTTAACACCTTACGAGCTGAGTATGTAGCGAGTGAGAGAGGGTTAAAATACCATATTGAACGGTATGTGACTTTTAATGACAGACAGCATGGATTTAGAGTGAATCACTCTACGTCTACAGCATGCTTAGTTTTAAAGGAAACCATTTTAAGATATAATTCTTTAATCTCAAATGTATATGCTTCTTTTATAGATCTGAAGAAAGCTTTTGATAAAGTTAATCATTTTAAGCTTATTCATAAACTTTTAAAATTAAATATTCCTACTTTTTATGTAAATATTTTATATTTCTTATATAGGAATCAAGCGTAGCTACTAAGCATAATGATGCAATATCAGATCCTTGGACAATTAAAAATGGAGTGAGACAAGGTGGTATTCTGTCAACAGTTCTATTTAATATTTACATTAATGACATGATAGAAAAAGTATCTGAGAGTAGTACAGGCTGCAAGTTGGGTAACAGATCTAGCAACATAATTGTTTATGCCGATGACTTGGTTCTGCTTTCTCCTTCTTCATCAGATCTACAAGAATTATTGAACATAATTTAAAATGAAGCAAAGGCAATTGATATTGAAATTAATCCAAGTAAGTCCGTTTGTATGTATTTTAAGCACAAACACGATAATGTCAAGGATCCGATTTTATATTTATATGAAAGTAAGTTAGAAGTTGTACACGAATGTAGATATCTTGGATTTGTAATAGATTGCAATTTGCACAATGACAAAGACATAATAAGATGCAGGAATAAGTTTTATAACGAATTCAATTGCCTTTTGCGGAAATTTTCTAGCGTTAGCTGTAATGTATTTAGTAAATTATTCCAGAGTTATTGTATGAGTTTTTATGGATCAGAATTGTGGTTCTGTAATAAGAAATGTTATGTCCCATTGAAACAATTTGCAATAGGCTTCCATAAAGCAATAAAGAACATGATGAAGCTAAGATACTGGGAGAGCAACCATAAGGCATGTCACCTTGCAGGACTAATGACGTTTAATCATTTTATAAATTGGCAGAGAATCAGGTTTAGTTATAAAATAATTAGTAATCCCTGCAAATATTTAAGAAAATGCCTGTTAAATGTGTCCGAGGATCTGTTCCTGGCTAACGAAGCCAAGTCTGTACTACTTTCAGAGTATAACATTGAAAGCATGATGGAAAATGACATAGATGCCATTAAGTCACGGATACTGTATGTTCAAAATAATGAACCCACCTTGCGGTAGGATGAAATTTTATACACTGTATATATGTAAAATGTTACCATGTAACCTTTTATGAAATAAAGAATTAACTAACTAACTAACTATGTCTCACACACGCAATAAGAAATGTATCCGAATTTGGTGTGCCTCATTATTTTCCAACTAATTGCTCACACATAGGCCATACTTACTGTATATATAAAATGCACATCAAAGCCAGGTGTAATCTCTCATAATCTGCAAATCCAGTTTTCACCAAGTATCATCAAACACATTTATTTTATTACAAAACCAATTTGTTATTCTACACGATAATGTAATGCAGCAACCTTTCACCAGTATTAATCACATCCTCCTTCATATCCATCAATCACTTCATAGACTCACCAGTATGTTTATTTTCACTCACTGGCTTTTGTTATGACCTCCACCATCAATCACTTTCATAATAACAAACTTGGACTCCCGCAACCCAATTTCTTTGTCCATTAACTCAATAACACAAAATAAACGTTATTCTTGCTCTTTCTCAAACTTCTTATATTGCAGCATATTACTTTCTAATTAATATTCAATCATTTGATGTGTGTGGTCTTCCATTACCCTTTATACATACACAGCCAACTGTCCACAACTCATCAATCGCCAGTGTCCTTTGGTCTATATTACCATTCAACTTTCTAGAGTCATCAGCATCCACCATCGTTCATTCATACAAGAAGTAGACTATGGTGCTTCTATATGGAATCCAAAGACATTTATCAACTTCTACATTTATACTATTTATACTCAAGCCATATTCCTGAACTTTACCAAAGTTACCCAGAAATCTACTCATTCATGAACGAAATATATTGAATTATAGTGCCATTAACACCTTACGAGCGGCCTATGCGGTTTATTTATATGTACCGCCCAGCGGGGTGTTTTTAGCCAAAATAGGGCTGTTTACGTGATCATTTTCATGCCTAAATAAGACCCAGAACGTAAAACAAGTATCTATCCCTGAAAGGGCATAAACAGAGCTTTCGAATGACACTATAACGATCCTATTATGATGGCTAGTTTTCTTGCAATAACCGTGCAACGCGAGTGCAAAAAGCATGTAATTAGGCACTTTCCCCATACAATTCCGTATATAGCGAGTGAGAGAGGGAGGGAGGAGGTGGGATTCATGTCAGTAGGTTCGCCGCAGTGGTCTGGAGCAGTCATACGCTCGCTACTCTCCTGCCACCACTTGTCTCTCTCTCTCAGCAACATTACGTGCTGAAATTGCCACACGACCTATGTCGAGCGCCGCCACATAGTCCAGCTTTATTTAACTCGACTTATGTTGCTCGCCGCTAATTAAGGGTTAAACCCTTCCCGCCCTGGCAGCCTTTCAAAATGACGCACCTTGTGAAGGCCCGGAGCCCAGGTGTCCTTTTAAAATCTGTAAGCTTGAAAGCCTATTAAGTGTGTTTTGAAAGCCGCGCGCCGAAACGTTTGTTACAAAGCCGATCGGAGCGACGCCAAGCCTCAGCAAGAAGAAGAAGTCCGACCTTGTCCGCCATTGCTAGTTAGAGCAAAATTTAGTGTTTCTAAGTATCCGATATTGCGAAATCCGCGGCAAAATTCTCTCCACGGAAATCGTCATCACAACTAAACCAGGTGACCTAGAGAGCTCTACTTAACGCCAATCTCCAGATACAAGTAAGGGCTACATTTTGAGATTTGTGTGAATTCTTTAGCAGTTAAAATAACAAAAAAAGGCTACGTTTTGTTTAGCCAGATCGCCCGGATAGGCCTATCGACCTCTATAAATGCTGCCCGGGGAGGAAAGGTTAAATAATTGACATAAAATTATTCCTAAATTTAAAGTTACTCAAACCAAGTTAGACATGGGATTTTCAACATCTTTTCTACCCATTAATTATAAATGTACGATTTTTTTTTTTTTTAATAGGAAATTTCTCCATAATACCAGTTTCTGTTAAATACCCTGCCATAAACAGTTTCCTTTATAATTCATCGCAATTCTCTTTTTCATGCAATATATCCCACTCTCAATACCTCACCAATATTCATCAATCAACAACCGTTTTACTGCACCTTAACTTCACTTGCTGGCACGATGGTCAAAGGCACTTTCATCTTTCATCAAGCACATATAACCCTTTGAAAGCAGTCACACATAAGCTGACTATAATCATCTGGTGTAAGTTAGAATACATACAAATATATATTAATGGCATTGTAAGGATATACAGTACAGTACGTTCATATCAACAATTATAGACAACATTACCTTCAAATTACTTGCTTTTCATATACAGAATGTAAGTGTTTTCTCCTAAACCTGGCATACATATGCAATTACAGTAGCATATATAGATGCTATGCCTCCAGTATCTCAACATTGTCAGCACTGGTAGACACGCCTATTAAAGGCATGTATATATCTATCTATCTATCTATCTTCCGAAAACATTTAACCCTTCATAATTTTTATGAGATTTCTCCTTTTAGCGTTTGAGATTATTAGTATACGTTGTATATCACTGGATTTTCTAGAACACCTTGCTATAACAAGTACATCTCAGCAAATCGATATGTTTTGAATATTAACCCGTGGAGCCCCGGCTAGTTTTGTAATGTTTGTTGACCAGAAACCGGCCGGTTTTCAAAAAATTGTTTTATTCCAGAAACAATAGCGAATGAGTTAGGAATGAAGGAAAAACCACGAAAAACCGCTCAAAAAGCTTAAAGAATGGTCCTACAGAGCCCCCGAAAACGTATTTTACAAGAGTAAAAAATTGAAGGCAATTACCCCAAAAAAACAGGTTATTGCGCGCTCACACGCACGCACGTGGACTTTGAGAGTTTTCAACCATCGGCACGGTTGCGTGGGATACGTACACAGTTCTCATACAAATCTGAGCCCTCTCGAGTGGCTACACCTGAGGTTACGGTCGGAGCAATTAGGGTGAATCGTCAGACGCGTCGCTGGGGCTGTGCGTTACATACATCGCCGACGCATCAGACGCGTCGCTGGGGCTGTACGGGTTAATGACATAATTATGAAATATCTATATATCACTTATAATGGGTTTAGCAATATAACGTGTTCATATTTGTCGATTTGCAAAGTTCCAAATGTGTTTTTTTCCACTTCATTACGATTATGCTTTTCTTTATTAGTTAAGCTTAAGCCGTTTTATTAGGCTTATGAAAAGCGTGCTCGATGAACTCATAGAAAACTGATACCCTTTTTCTTGTATCCTGGCTGACACTATACATTCTTATTTAGCTCACAAAAGACCTATGCTAGTCGAGGACTTAATTTATATGTCCATGCAAAGTCTGCATCTTGATAAACAAATGGTTGTAAAACCATTAACAAATGGGTATGGTGTCATGCATTGAAACACTTTGCCCAATATATGGCTTGTTTCCATATTTTACAAACCTATTCATACCTCCCACTTCTCACAAGCGACGTTTTATTTGCATTTATAAAATTGTCCAATGATATACTATGCAAGAACACATTACCTCTAAAATTCGAGGATGCGCTTTGCGGTGAATCCCCAACATTGTAATCCCATACCCTGTCTATAAGTGTGGTTGTGGACAGCCATTGCTCACTTCCTCAACCTATAAACTCCGTGTTCCTCAGGGTTCTGCCAGGTCTTCAGTTATCTTTCAAATATTAATTAATGATCTTCTTAATTAACTGCACCTTTAGTACTATCTACTCATATGCTGATGACTGTACCTTACATTATACAACTATTTTTGTTCACAACAACCCAGCATGCAATTGCTCCAAAACTCATGTGATGAGGCCATAGCTTGCCTATCTCTTCCTTCTCTTTTATTACCCTCGATTATCCACCTCTTACTCCTTCATTTCCCCCATACCCATCTTCTTACTCATTTTATCTTTCTCTTCCACCACCGTCACTTCCCCTTTCTCCCCTCCCTGCCTTTAAAATATCTCAGGCCCACCATTTGTGTACAACACAGCACCACTTTAGCACGTTCTTAGACCCTCCCCTCCCCCCCCCCCTCTCGCTCTCTCTCTCTCTCTATATATATATATATATATATATATATATATATATATATATATAGATATACAGTATATATATACAGTATATATATATATATATATATATATATATATATATATATATATATATATATATATATATATATATATATATATATATATATATATATACCGGTATATATATATATTTTTTCTCCTTCTTTGTCTCTTACCTTTTCTGACTGTTTAGCAGAGTATTCACTTCCCGGTTATGTGATATTTGAGAAAAGCCGAATCAATATAAATGGAGGTGGCGTTTTACTTTTTATCAAAGAAAGTCTTAACCCGACCCTCATGTAAAAACCTCAAATTGTGAATGTCGACACATCCTTTGTGCTAATAAAGAGTAATAAAGCTACAAAAATAACACTTACATTAATATACAGACCTCAAGCTCAATCAGTGCAAACTGACCGAGAAATTTACGAACAAATTGCAGATGCAAGTAACTCACAAGATACCGTAATTTTTGGCGACTTCATTTTACCTGTGACCAAGTGGGGCGATACTCTTACTTCACACTCTGGACATGACTTGTATGCGAAATTGCAAGAGAGTTCACTCTATCAATTTTTTCGATCGCCGACCCGTGGTATAAACATTCTTGACCTTGTACTTACATCAACAGAAGAATTAATATAGAATTTGAATGTTGGTGATGAATTCAGTAACAGAGACCATCGTACAATAAATTTCAGTTTAAAGTTTACTAGTAACGAACCAAATAGCAGCATCGAGAAAGTCCCTAATTTCAAGAAAGCAAACTTCCGTAAACGTAGAGCTATGTTTAACGATACTGACTGGAGCTTTCTAAATAACAATAACGACATAAATACATTTTGGGAATTATTTGCAACCACTTACCTAAAATCAGTGCAAGACTGCATACCATCGAAAATACGGCGTACAGGCCATAATGATAAGCCCAAATGGTGGAATAAAGATTTTAGACAGGTTTGCTTGCTAAAAAGATTGCTAATGATAGATTAAAATCCTTACAAAATGACGAAGAACGGGTGAAATTTGTAGAACTATGACGCAAAGCCAAAAAGTTAATTAAACAAAGTAAAAAGACCCTGGAGTTACATGTTGCGAATCAAAGTAAAACAAACCCGAAATAATTCTATAGTTATATCAGAAAGAAAAAAGTAGTTACTTCAACTGTTGGTCCGGACCGTTAGTCGATGAAAATGGAGAATACACCAAAGACGAAGTACAAAAGAGTAATGCCCTCAGTACCTTCTTTGCATCAGTTTTTACAACAGAAGACCTCAGTGATATCCCTACCGCATCCCCGATTCAAATTTATAATTCTGATGTTTTAAGCAATATCACCATTACAGAGAGAGAAGTATTGAAATGTTTAGATACACTCAGAGTAAATAAAATGTGGACCTGATACAATTTCACCTAGTGTTCTAAAGGAAGCAAAGGATGAGCTCTCCAAACCACTGACATTGATATTCAATAAATCCTTGTAGTCTGGAACTATGCCTGATCAGTGGAAGCTAGCCAACATAACACCGATATTAAAACAAGGCATCAAATCTCTACCCCGTAACTATCGTCCAATTAGCTTAACCTCAGTTGTATGTAAAATGCTAGAAACACTCATAAGAGACAAACTCGTAAATCACTTAGAGGAAAACAACATACTTAAAGATACTCAACACGGCTTTCGTAACAAACATTCCTGTTCAACAAACCTCTTAGACTTCTTCCACGATATCATCAACCTCTATAATGAGAGTAAAGCTGTAGATATTATATATACCTTGATTTTCAAAAGGCCTTTGACAAAGTTCCTCACAAACGTTTACTGCTAAATCTAAAAGCGCATGGAATACAAGACGGTGTGTTGAAATGGATAGAAAATTGGCTCAGCCACAGAAAGTAAGGAGTAGTCATAAACGGTAAGGCATCTAAATTGACCAATGTAAGTAGCGGGGTACCCCAGGGATCGGTAATAGGACCAATTATCTTTCTAATTTACATCAACGACATAGATGAAGGTCTCACCTGTACAATCTCAAAATGTGCTGACGATAACAAAATTGCATATAGCGTACTCTCAAAAGAACAAGTTGACGATATGTAACACAATCTAGATAAGTTGTCATGTTGGGCCCAAATTTGGCAAATGAGTTTCAATGCGGATAAATGTAAAGTACTACATATCGGATACCAAAATGAGAAAGGAAACTTTTCGATGAATGGCACTCAGCTTAAGAATGTAAACAGAGAAACCAATCTGGGAGTAACATTATCGAGTAACCAAAAACCGAGTCAACAATGTTCAGAATTGGCTTTATAGGCAGTTCATTTGAGCCTAAATCCAAAGAAGTTATCCTAACCCTTTAAAATTCCTAAGTCCACCTTCTTCTGGAATACTGCGTTTAATCCTGGTGCCCTTATTACCAAAAAGATACCGACAAGCTAGAACGAGTTCAACGTAGAGTTACCAAAATGATACCTAGCCTAAAGAACAAATCATACGTCTTAGAGAATTAAATCTATTTACCTTAACCCAGCGCAGATTAAGAGGAGACTTAATTCAAGTGTTCGTAATCATCAAAGGCATTGGCATTATGAACTGTAGTAAGTACTTCACTATCGACCAATCTAATTTCACGCGGGGAAACGGTTGCAAAATTATTGGTAATTCTTTAATCTCACACGAATGTAAGAATTTCTTCTACAATCGAGTTGTCAAGTTGTGGAATGGGCTTCCCGAGACGTTATAGACTGCAGCACCGTTGATTCATTTAAACTTCGCCTAGACAAATATCTCGCATTAAACCCGCGACTGACTGCGTTTGTAAATGAATAACTTTATTTTATCCTCCCCTCAATTACTAACCCCTCTGTCCCCTACTAACTTCCTAATCTTTCCACGGACATTAGTTAAAGGGCAGTAGTTCCCTTTCCAATGTTCCCTTACCCACTCTAAGCCACTGTTTGGACACTTGATCCTCAGTGTTTTGTTGGACAAGCAGCCTAGAAGGGTCACTAGATATGTTGTTGCTTGATTTCCTTTGTACTCCATTGTACCTTATTTTCTTCCCATCCATTATAATATTAATCTTAATATTATAATTACATTGTTACTGGCTAGCTTCCCAAATGCATTGTATGTCTTCTAACTACCACATGTATATCTTAGTCATAGCCTACTGTATTTCTACTTTATATTAGTTTGTCTTTCCTTAATTTTACCTATTTCACTGCTTATGTTTTTGTCAATATAACGTATTTAGTACAATTACTGTAGGTCAATATAATGTTCAATTGGCTGATAGTAGTCGAGTATATTCAGATTAGGAACGATCTCCAGAAATTAAAATGGCACAGAATACCTAGATAAGTCTATATAACATCCATGGTTCCTTTAAATGTTTATATTATCTTCACATGGCCTCGTTTTCTACATAATATCTCAACTAATGACCTCTTTCCCGTACATATTCTATTATTTGAATTATTAGTTAAAGCCTTGCCATCAATCCCAACCATTCTTTCAACTTACACCAATATATACTCTCTGTCATGGAAATATTGGTGTGGGAATGCTAGAGTGTAATATTTCTATCTAGCTTATTCAGTCCTCCCACATTGTTGGCCAAAAATCCTCCCGCTCTCACTCTCGCTTGGTTGCTTTCCTTCCATTCATGGTGTTCTAGCACTCACATGCTCACTCAAACTATCTCTCTCTCTCTCTCACACACACACACACATACACACACACATCTTTTATTTAGTTATTTAAGGTCTCTGATATTACATGTTTACACTTACACTGTTTTTCATAATCGCCTTATATGTTTACAGTATACCAGTATCTACATTTAATTTCCTTGTATCCCACGCAACACTATTCGGTTCAGTGGAAATGAAAAAAGTGGCACTAACCTTTGAGTAAAAAAAAAAAACAAAAAAAAAAACACACAAACAGAAACACAAATATAAACACTGATCAAACTGAAGAAGCACAATTTAAAGTTGGCTGGCTTAAGTTGTATGTAGTAACTCAATGATTTCGTTAAAAAAAATTATATATAATGTATACTTAGCTGAACATACCTTCATATAATCAAATTATATATTCTGACTGTAAATGAGTGGGGCGTTCAGTGGTGTGTGTATGTTTGTGTACATTTCGTTCATTGTGGGGATGTATGAAGAGTGCGGCATGGTTGAGGGACTACTTTGATGTCTATGGGTTAAGGATATTATAACTAATCCAGTACCGTACCCTTCATAACATCAGGGCTAGTATACCTTTACTGATCTATCACTTACATGAAACCCTTCACAACAATATTATGGTTAACTTAGAATTATGACAAATTAAATATTATGCCTCTCATAGGTAAGCTAGAGCCAAATGAGGGTCAGAACAAGGGCTATGACTTACATAGTGGTCAAGAGAAGAGGGATCACCTCCTTCACGAGTACCATAGGCTTGAGTTAGCACCTTTAATGAATGCTCACTATTTTTCCGTAGCTTGATTTTGTTTCCATTCCTTTGATGTATATATTGTGGTTTCGGCTTCGCTGCATGTCTGCCTGCTGAGACCGGAACCTCTCCGGGTGATTGGGGGCCTGGGGAGTGCTGGAGGGACCTTGGTAACCCTGGTCTCTGGGTCTTTTTCTGGGTGACCTAGATATGTGTGAATAGGTATTTTGTTTTTGTGTGTTCATTGTTTTCAGTTGTGTTATCCCTCTTCGGGCTCTGTCTTGAGACGGCCACCCCCAGAAAAAAAAAGGAAAAGTGGGGCCTGAGTAAATACATATATACATAGACTACTTATCAACATATTTATTTTAACTCTAATTCATTTCCGTTTGAGATTCAAGTTGCACATGGTACTTCCGCACGGATTATATTTGTTTTCGCCTTTGTTCTATCTCTCTCAGGCCAACACAAATCAACAATCCCTCACACACGAACGTTTACACTATATTTCCCTTGGTGCTTGCTCGCTATTTCCTAATATTGCTCTCAGTTTAATAATATAACAATTGTTAAACTCCTGTGTATTCTTTGTATGTTCCTATTTATCCCTCTCGTATTTCTTCTATTATTGTTTTACTCTTCCATTTCCCCTAGTCTATTCTTAGATCAGTACTTAATTATATATTGGTGAAATTAATAACAAATATATTATCAGTAAGTTCAGGGATATTTCGTAGCGAGGCCGTTCTATATGATCTGTGCCCCATGAATATTCTTTCCTCTCACTTAAAAATTAGGCTACCATAGTGCGGTGGGAATATGAACATGATATTAAGATTAATATCCAGTATTCGAGAATGGATAATATGTCGTAGGCGTGTGAATAAACCTTTAATCGTCTTGGTGATGTAATGGTTAAGGTGTCTAAAAATCTGTGTGTGATAACCCGGGTTCGAATCCTGGTGGATCACATACAGTATATGCTTTCATTAATTTAATTGGAGGTGTTTGGTGTTGTGGTGAAATTAATACAAAATAGATTATCAGTAGGTTCAAGGATACTTCGTAGCGAGGCCGTTCTATATGATCTGTGCCCCATGAATAAATTATTCTTTCCTCTCACTTAAACATTAGGCTACCATAGTGCGGTGGGAATATGAACATGATTAGATAAATATCCAGTATTCGAGAATGGATAATAAGTCCTAGGCGTGTGCATAAACCTTTAACGTCTTGGTGGTGTAATGCTTAAGGTGTCTAAAAATCTGTGTGTGATAACCCGGGTTCGAATCCTGGTGGATCACATACAGTATATGCTTTCATTAATTTCATTGGAGGTGTTTGGTGTTGTGGTGAAATTAATAACAAATAGAATATATGGGAATCTGGTAGTTTAAAACAAAATAAAATCCTGACAACATATTGATTACGTTTGTGCCCATTTGCATCAAATATTTCCAAGAATATACATAATAAACATAATAAGAGTTAGGATTACATAACGTGGATATACTGCAAATATATAATTGTTTGGTTTACCAAAAATACTTGTTTTTCATGTAATTAGATCCTGTCATCATAGATCATTATTCATTGTTTTGAAATATAAAAGCGTGTTTTTCGTGCAACCATATTACACAATGGCTACATTTATTGTTCTTAAAATTGTCATACATAACATGATTAGTTTATATGGCCCTCTAGTAATAATGCAGTAGCTGCTAGTCCAGACTTATCAACAAGATATACCGAAATTAATGTTGCGTGAATTCACCTGATAGATTAAAATCCTCAACGCAACAATATAGACATAAATAAGTAACAAACGTGTGTTTTTTAGCTATCTTATATATCTGTTAGGGGGGGGGGGGAGGGGGGTAAAAAATATTGTGAGGCTCTTGAAAAAGTAATGCCAATATCAGCGCGAACGTTGATGCTTGTAAATTCCTCAATAGTTGGAGTTGCATTTCATATTTTCAAGAATGACAAATACCGGCGATTTGTATGGGCGAACCTGACAACACGATAATAATACTTGCAGCACGATGTCGCTTCTATTATTGTATCATGGATATATTTTGTTTCTTTTTCATATGACAATCTCGAAAAGGATAATATATTTGTGAGAAAATAAATTCATATGATAAGATGAGGTCCTAATATGTTCCAGTGACTCTTTCAGTTTATTGAGTTCTTTTATATTATCATGTCTCATGATTGTATTATACAAAAGTTATTATTTCGTTTGCTTGAAAGCAATGATATGCAATCACAAAGGCAAACTAATAATGTCTTTGGATAGCCTACAAGATGCTGCAATACATCTTCAGACTGAGACAGTCAGTTAAGCAACATAGAGGGTCAATGTAGAAGTCCCCCATTATAAGGAATGAGAGACAAATACTGCCATACTATAACCAGGTCAATTAGTGGAATATAAGATAATGGAATATCAAGAGTGTTAACTTTGGCAATGAGGCACTAAAAATGGGGGACACATTTTGCTACTTGGGAGATACCATCTCCACCGGTGGTGGGGCCGAGGCCGCCACTATTGCCAGAATTAAATGTGGCTGGGGAAACTTCAGAGAACTGTTGCCACTACTCACCATGAGAATACTCCCTCTCCCCTTGAAGGGAAAGGTATTCGCTTCATGTGTTAGAAGCACAATGACATATGCTTCAGAAAAGTGGCCTATCAAAGTGGATATCAACATAATGGAATGCAACGAAATGAGGATGGTGAGATGGATATATGTGCCAAACTGCAAAGATAGGATATCTAGTGAGGAATTAAGAGGACGATTATGCATCAAGAGTATCAGCGATGTGATGGGTACTAGTAGGCTAGGGGGTTTGTGCATGTGGAGAGGATGGATGAACTAAGTTGGTTGAAAAGATGCAAGACCGTGAACATGGGGGGAGCTGCACCATACGGAAGACCAAGAAATATGTGGGATCAGACCTTACAGTATGATCTTGAATAAAAACACCTGACATGTGAGGCAACTCTGAATAGGGCTGCTTGGAGCGCCGCCATTAGGACATGAGACCGGAACTGCACTCTGTGTGGAGCACTCGGTCTTAAAACTTATGACTATATATCTATCTATTGCCTGACGCCGTGATCCCCGAAGGGGTGGCTACGAACGAACCGCCCCCATGCACCTCTGTCCCCAGTCAGTCGATGACCCTCCTCCCAACCAGCACCCCCTTCATCCATATACTTCCTCACTCCATCCTTCCACCTCTCTTTCGGTCTACCTCTCCCTCTCTGTCCTTACACCTCGCTCTCGTACACCTTCTTAGTCATTCTCTCGCTTTCCATATGTTCCATAAATTATGGCCGACCCATCTCAAGGTGTTCCTTTTCACACTTTCCAGCACATCTACCTCCACACCACACCTCCTTCTTACTTCCTTATTCGTCTGTATATCCCTCCATATTACTCTGCATGCACTTCTCAAGCAAATAAATTCCACCTTTCTCACTCTTGGTCTGAGTCTCTTCTCAAACGTCCATGCTTCGCTCCCATAAGTCAGTGTCGGGATTACCACACTGTCATGCAAGGACTTCTTCACTTCCATACTGACCACCCTATTTCTTGTTACTGCTTTCAGCGTTCCTACAACCCTCTTCCCCTGTTGTACCCTCTCCCGCACTTCCTCATCCATAGTCCCATCTTTACTCACACACTGTCCAGATACTTAAATGAGCTGACAATTTGCATAGCCTGACTGTTCAACTTCACCTCACACTCTGTGGCTTCACCCCTTTCGAAGACTATAACCTTGCTCTTCCCCGCATTTATCTTCAGATTCCGTTTTTCGCAGACTGTTCCAAACACATTTACCAGACCCTGCAACTCCCATTCATTATCACTTATCAGAACTGTATCTTCAGCAAACAGCAGTACAGGCCAGTTCCACTCATATCCCTCCCTCCCTTATCAGCAATAAACCAACATCCACTACTCTTCCTTGTATTTCTTTCATGACTCCATCCATATATACAGTAAACACCCACGGGGACATCACACACCCCTGTTTGAACCCAACATTCAGGTCAAAGAACTTGCTCTGCTCATTCTCTACACGTACTGCCGCCTTTGCACCTTCTTACATGCTCTTCACTGCTTTCAGCAACTTGCCATCTACTCTGTATATTCCAAGTACTTTCCACATACTAATTCTCTATCCACTCTGGCATAGGCCTTCTCCAAGTCCATAAAGGCAACATAAACCTTTTACTGCTTATCCAGGTATTTCTCCACAACACAATTCAGGGTAAAAATATAATCTACACATCCTCTTCCCTTCCTAAAACCTCCCTGCTCGTTACCTATCCATTTCTCCGTTCTCACTCCCACTCTCTCAATCACTACTCTACTCTACACCTTCCCTACTACAATTAGAAGACATATACCTCAGTGGTTACCAAACACTCCTCTTTCCCCTTTACCCTTAACTAAAGGGACTATTATGCCTGTCTTCCAGTCATCAGGTGCACTCCCCATCTCCCATGCTATTTTTTCACATTTTCCATACCCATTCGATCACAATCTCACCACCATACCTCAACATTTCACCACACACTCCATCTGTTCCTGGTTCTTTCTCCAACTTCACCCTTTTCATGGCTTCCCACACTTCTGACCTCCTGATCTTAAAACTCTGTATGTATGAAATTATGAATATACTTGTAATAAAGCTACTCTTGTTAGTTTATTTCTAATATACTAACTACTTTGAAAAAGAGTGTGCTCAATAACAAGAAATGGAATAAATGAGTAATAAAAGGTGTATGTGTATATCTACAGTACAGGAGTGAATAGTAATTAACGGACATTTTGTAAAAGTGAAATTACGGAAACACTGACACAATATTTTAATAAACTTCTTGAGCCTCAGAGATAAAACTACTGGGATTCATTACCTACGTCAACATAATTTAGTAGACAGATAGGATTTGTGCTATGAAAAAAACTGATTGCATTTATGAGGTGATTGGTAGAGCACATCCCTCTGCCAGTGTAGACGGCTCACAATTGGTATTAAATGTAGTGTTGTATTCAGTAATTATGACGTACTGCAATAAACCATTATACATAAGTATAACATATTTTACATTAAGGTGAAAAAGGAAGGCAGCAGACAATTACGAGACAAGAAGATAAATAGGGGAGCGTTGAAAGTGAGATATAAGACTAGAGGGGCACTCTACTGATCACCTCCTAAATAGAATCGCTCCTTCCTTGGCGCATAACCCATATCTACTAATACTAAGAAAGCGTACGGTCGGGACGGTGTTCCTCCTGTTGTACTCAAAAACTGTGCTTCCGTGCTGATTCCCTGCCTAGGCAAACTATTTTGTCTCTCTATCCTCTAACGTCTTCTCTTCATGATGGAAGTTTGCTCTAATTAAACCTGTACCTAAGAAGGGTGACCCCTCTCAACCCTCCAACTATCATCCAATTGCTCTCATCTCTTGTATTTCTAAAGTTTTTGAAACTATTCTTACTTCCAAATTTCTTAAGCATTTCTCTTCTCATAATCTGCTCTCAGATCGACAGTTTGGCTTCCTTAGGGGTTGCTCTACTGGTGATCTCTTTTCATATCTTAATAACTCTTGGTCATCCTCCTTTCGGGACTTCGGTGAGACTTTTTCTATTGCACTAAACATATCGAAAGCCTTCGATAGAGTCTGGCACAAATCTTTAATTTCTAAACTACCCCCCTTCGGTTTCTATCCCTCCATCTGTGCATTTGTTCTAATTTCCTTTCCGGCCGTTCCATAGCTGCGGTTGTGGACGGCCATCGCTCACTTCCTCACCCTATCAACTCCGGTATTCCTCAGGGCTCTGTCCTATCTCCTATTCTCTTTCTAATTTATATAAATGATCTTCTCATCTGTACCTCAATCCATTCCATACGCAGACAACTTAACCTTACACTCCTCCATTAGTTTTTCAGAACGCCCCAGCCAGCAATCCCTCAATGACAAACGTAATGAAGCCATAGAACACTTAAATTCTGATCTAACTACTATCTCCAATTGGGGCAGAGAAAACCTTGTTACCTTTAATGCTTTCAAAACCCGATTTCTCCATATATCTACCCGTCCGGAACTCCCAGCGGACTATCCCTTATTCTTCAACAATTCAAAAATCAATCCTGCATCTTCTCTCAATATTTTGGTGTCTCTTTTTCTTCTGCTCTCATTTGGAAGGATCATATTACCAGTCTTGCTAAGGCAGCCTCCCGGAAGCTTGGTGTGCTCAACCGCCTTAGGGGGTTCTTTACCCCTGCACAGCTTCTTATTCTCTACAGGGGCATAGTGCGTCCTTGTATTGAGTATTGTTCTCATGTGTGGGGAGGTTCCTCTCACACCGCTCTCCTAGACAAAGTTGAAAGGAAGGCCTCTCGTATCATTAACTCCCGTCCACTCACCAACTCTCTGCAATCTCTCTCTCTCCATCGCAATGTTGCATCTCTCTCGGTATTCTATCGCTACAATAATAATCAATGTTCCTCAGAGCTTTCCCAGTGTATACCACCTCCTTTACCCATCTTGCAACACAATCCCACCCTTACTCTGTGCAACTCTCCAACCCCAGAGTGAAATGTTACTCTCAAAATTTCCTCTATTCAATAGCTGAGCTCTGGAACTCTCTCCCAGAATCAGTCTTTCTCTCTTCCTATAACTTAAATTGCTTCAAACTCCATGTGACCAGGAATTATGGCTCGAACATCCCTTGATTTTGGCCCTGTCACTCTTTCAACTATGGGGGAGGCACTCGCTATAGGCAGTTCTGCCTTTTGCCTCCCTCACTCACATATAAAAAAAAGAAAATACACAAAATCGTTCCACCAAATTACGAGATCATTGGTTTATAACTTTGTGAGTAGCCTAAACTGGCGGAGGTATGCACTCTACCAATCGCCTCCTAGATGTAATGACTTCTTCCTTAGTGCATGTTCTTTCTGCCCACCAAATTTCGTGAAATTTAGGTCATAACTGTTTTAGATATCTTGCTTACAGACAAACAAACAGACAAACGGAGGCAACATCAGAACCTCTTCCAACTTTCTTGGTGGAGGTAAAACAAAATAAGAAACCAGATGTGTACAGTCAGTTCGCTCACAACCACTTAGCTTACCTTCAACCAAACGTAATCCTAGCCTACATTAACTTTAACCTAACATATACAGTATTTACCATAGCCTAATCTGAACCTAACCAACTTCGAAGTGTGAGTAAAACAATGGAGCATGTCTGTAAACATTATCGTGAGAACAAAACTTGTTGGCGAAATGATCAAGTACCGTAAAGGGTAGGGGTAATTGGATAGGGAGGGGAGGGGAGGGGGAGAGATAAGATAAGGAGACTAACGATGTAACACTTCAGTACCAACACAGAAATAACTTAGTACAGTGATTGAACAACTTCCAAGAATGGAAGTTGAAGCTACAGTTTTAATATTATATATTAATATATTTAATATATAGTTGCCAGAATAAAACAAAAATGACTTCACTAGTAATGTATGTATGTATTTTTTTGTTTTCTATGTGAGTGAGGGAGACAAAAGGCAGAACTGCCTGTAGCGAGTGTTTCCCCCAGAGTTGAAAGAGTGACAGGGTCAAAATCAAGGGACATTCGAGCCAAAATGCCTGGACACACAGAGTTTGAAGCAATTTAAGTCATAGGAGGGAAAGACTGATTCTGGGAGAGAGTTCCAGAGCTCAGCAGTTGAATAGAAGAAAGACTGAGAATAGCGTTTCACTGTTGGGTTGAAGAGTTGCACAGAGTAGGGATGGGATTGTGTTGCAAGACGGGTACTATGTACCCTACATAGAGGAGGTGGTATACACTGGGAAAGCTCTGGGGAACACTGATTATTGTAGTAGCGATAGAATAGCCAAAGAGATGCGACATTGCGGCAAAGAGAGAGATTGCAGAGAGTTGGTGAGAGGACGAGAGTTAATGATACAAAAGGCTTTCCTTTCTACTTTGTCTAGGAGTAGGGTGTGAGAGGATCCTCCCCACACATGTGAACAATACTCAATAAAAGGATGCGCTGTGCCCTGAGACCAGGGTCACCAAGGTCCCTCCAGCACTCCCCCGGCCCCCGACCCCCCGGAGAGGTTCCGATCTCAGCAGGCAGACATGCAGCGGAGCCGAAACCACAAGCACGCCCACCACACTTCCAGGCGCACCCTTCATATAAACTGCTCCCCGGGCCAGGCGCCTGATGGACTATTATCTAGTCCAACTTGCGTCAGACCCCTTCCCCCAAATGACCACGTGTTCACTTATCTATTCACAAGCATTCTCCACTTATTCCTGTTTATTACCACTTCCCTTGCCTGATCTACAGTCATTCCTCTACCATCAAAAGCTTGTCTTACACAGCCTCTCCATCTCAATGGGGGTCTTCCTGCCCCTCTATCTCCCCTTGTATCTGACTCACTATTCTCTTTGTAAGCCTTTCATCTTCCATTCGTTCAACATAACCATACCACCTCAGCACCCTTCTGTCCACTCTGGCCGACAAATGTGCCTTCTACCCCTATCTCCTACGTATCTCTTCATTCCTCAATCTGTGTCTACGAGTAACTCCACACATTCTCCTCAAGCAGCTGATCTCCATCACATCCAGCTTTCTTCTATTGTTTTCCTTCAGAGTCCATGTTTCAGCCCCATACATTACTGTTGACACAGCAATTCCTTGATACATTGTACTTTTTACTTTAATTCCGAGATTTTTCACCTTCTACATACTTCCCATTACTCCAAAAACCTTCCTTCCTTCACATACTCTCTGTTTTACCTTCATTTCGATACCACCACTTCTGCTTATCATTCCTCCTAGATATTTAAAACACTTTACTTGTTCCAATATTTCCTCATCTAGCCTCACATCTAGATTCACCCTACGATCACCCCTATTACACACCATTACTTTACTTTTATTGACGTTCACCTTCAGTTTCTTCCTCTCACAAACCTCACCAAACTCTTTGACTACCCGCTGCAGTTTCTCCTCAGAATCCGCCACCGACGCTGTGTCATCAGCGAACAGCAACTGATTCAACTCTCAATCTCTACCATTCTTTCCTACTAAACCCAATCCTCTTCCCATAGTTCTCATTTTCACCTCCCTCACCACACCATCCATAATTATGTTAAACAGCCATGGTGACATTACACAACCCTGTCGTTTACCTCAAACCATTCACTCAACTCACCATTTCCTACTCTAACACACACTCTGCTCCCTACATAAAAACTCTTAACTGCTTTTAACAAATGTCCTCCAATTTCATAAATCCTTAACACCTTCCACATTGCTTCACAATCCACATGATCATACGCTTTTTCCAAAACTCTAAAAACCCGAAATATCTCATTATGCTTCTCTAAATATCGCATAACTGTCTTACTGCACAAGTAATGAAGGTGTTAATTGGTTCTTAAGACAGCCAGACACCCAATCCTCCGAAGTCGCGCACGAAAATTAACGTTATAAACTTTAAAGTTAAATTGACAATTGCTTAGCGAAAAGTAAAGATAGAAAGACAAATATAGAGATCGATGAACTGATAAACATACATAAAGAGACATTGAGGAAGAGAGATGAGAAGAATAAACATGGTTATTCCAATTGAGAACGACCACTCTGCAATAGGAAAATATTATCAATAAATACAAAATCAGTTATCGGCCATGTTCATTAATTAAGCCACTTGATCAGGATAATAGTTATACAACCAATTTGGCAATACAGTATATTAGAGTACAGGTAAGTGATTACTAATTTTCGTACATTTGTAGCTGCAAATGTATGTAGTGTTAAGTTTATGGCCAAAGCTGATATTACACAGAGTGGGTTTGGTATATACAATAATCTGTGCAATATATTACTGTGCATGAATATAGTATTATTACCATATCAAATAAATATATAACACTGATGCTCTCTCTCTCTCTCAGTTGCCAATCTGTTAACCACAATCGCCCTAATATGTTCACACTTTTAACATACACGACCCAGGTTTTACTTTTTACAACCAAAGACCCGGAAACGTAAAGCGAATTGTATTGGGGTTTGTTATCTTATTAAGTCGGTGTCACGCGGACAATTTTACATTATCTTTATCAAAGTTAAAGGTAGTGTATTATGTTATACTTTCCGATGATTTCCATGCCCACTATAATTTAGGATATTGTGGTTCATAGCAAATCATGAAATAAATAATATAATTTGTATCGGATATCACACTCCTACTATTATAATTATCCATACAAACTACTTGACCTACACAGTAACGGCAAATTGTAGCGGAGTCTGGTATCCGGTGCATGTTACCATAATGTCATTGAGGTCCTTAGGAACCGTATGACTTTGACGAGCTCTTCCCTCAGCAGTCTCCGCATCCCATGTATCGTCGTACGGTACCTCTTCCCCTCCACATCCTACATCTGGTCGTCCTACATATGCTTCCTAAGCCTCGCCTCGTCCCGTCACTGAGCATGTGGATGGGCATCCCTTTCTGGCTTCAAAGATGGATTCCTTCCGACAGCTCCTACTGGATTGTCTGGGGTTGGTTGATAAGGGCACCTCGCTTCAAGACATTGCTCTGGCCCTAGTACCGTACCGCGGTTTGTAGGTCTCTGGTTCCCCACCTGATGACCTGCTATGGGGTTGTTGCCTTTACAGTGTTACGGTTCTACGAATGACCTAGAGTGAAAGTGACACGGTGGTGAATTTTAACCTTAACTATAAACTAATTTAATTGTGACATAGGATCTCCGCGACTACGGTAGGGCCGGAACGGGCGAGTATTCGCCTGAGGTTGCCCTTAACCCCCAAGACAAAACAAGACAAAATTCTAGTGCTGGTTTTACTCAGATTTTGCGAGTTTTAATTTAGCCTAGCCTAGGCCTAAGAGTTCAGAAGATTTGCAAAATGCACCCCATACTAGCCTACCCATAGCCTAATAGGCCTAGTGATTCTTTTTTGGCAGACCACCCACAAATTTTCATATAGCCTAGGCCTAGGCTAGCCTAAGTTCTGGAATGCATGTTGGAATAGCCTTCCTATAAACTGTAGGCTAGGCTACTTCCTATTAATTTAAGTTTGATTCTTTGGAAAAATCTATTAGGCCTAGATCAGGCAGGAAAGTAACATTTAAAATGACGTGTAAAAATTCGCCCAAAAACGGCGGGCCGCTATGTTATTGTAATTTTACGAGCTTATTTCGTCTGTTGATTGACTTTGTCCTTAATTGGGGATCCTATGAATTAGCACAGATGATGATGACATACCGTACATCAAAATACGTGACGGGCCGACGTGGGAGGGCAGAGCCGCAGAGACCCCCTCAACATATTTTGTGTCCCACAGTAACTTTTAATGGGATGGATGTAGTTAACGGGTGTACGGTCATGTTTACATAGGGCGATCGCCGCGGTTAACTTCGCGTCTATTTTGACGGCGATTTTTTTCGGCATATTTCATTTTATTCACTTCCTTTTATATTTAGGCTATAATCTAGCTTTGGCACGACAATAACCCTAACCTAGTCTTTCTTAAAGATTCTTCTAATCTTCCAGTAGCCTATAGCCTAATTTAGGTCATTTTTAAAGGCACACAATTAAATGGTTGGTATTTTAAACAACAACACGGCAGCATTATGAGAAACAATTTATTAGAGATAATAGGCAACAATAGATTCGCCATATTTTTCTCCATAGGCTATAGTCCGCATGGAGGATTTTCGTTATCGACAAATTGAAAAAAATTCCCACTTCACAGACAAAGTAGACAAATACACCAAAAATCGGGGTGTGGGGGCGGCAGCCCCCACCCATAATAGCCTGCTATAATTGGTTAGGTAAGGTTGTTAGGTTAGGCTAGGCTAATGTCCTTTCAAAGGGGTATAGGCCTAGTAAACACTAGGATAGCCTATACCTGGTCAAGGGTAAGTCCTGCTGTAGTCAATTTGAATGCTACCTTAAATTGTAATATTAGACTAGGCATAGCCTATAGATAAAATAGCCTAGCCTACTTATTTATTGTAGCCTATAATATAGGCCTAGCCGGGTAGAATGTAGAGTTCGGGCATACCGCCACAATTGTTTACACTGCGCAGAGCGGCGACGGAAGCTTGCCATCTTGTTCCCGTCCATTTTGAATGCCGTTGGATACAATAATATGTTGAGGGGGCAAACATCCCCCATGACATATTGTCATCATCATATAATTTGCCAGCAGGGGGCAAATAGGCCTAACCAAAAAAGATCGTCGTCAAAAACTCAAAATAAACGCGAACTTACAGTAACTGCGGCGATCGACCATGTAAACATGACGGCGGCGGCGGCGGTGGACTCTTGCGATCATGTTCCCGTCTATTTTGACTGCCATTGGATAAAATAATATGTTGAGGGGAGGGCTTTGCGGCAATTCTTTTGGTTGTTTGCCCCCTACTGGCAATATATATGATGATGACAACACGTCATGGGGGCAAAGCCCCCCTCAACATATTATTGTATCCAATGGCATTCAAAATAGACGGGAACATTATCGCAAGTGTCCGACGCCCGACACCGCTCCCGTCATGTTTACATATGTCGATCACCGTGTTAAAGGCTGGTTCACACATACCGAGTCGGTGCGCGAGTCCAACACGAGTCACACTCGTCGATTATCGCCGTCGCTGGAGGCTGAGTCGGCCGCGAGTAGCAATTGCTTCCGAGTCGAGGAGAGTGTAACACGAGTTAACTCGAGTCAATACGAGTCAACACGTGTTCATGCAAGAGTCTGTACGAGTAACTGAGAGTCAAAACGAGTGTAACACGAACCCAACACGAGTGTCAAAAATTTGAAAAATAATGGCCACATTCCAGGGCACGTAAACAAAGAGTATGGACGAGTCTAACACGAGTCAATACAAATGTTACACGGATCAACACGATTGTTATACGGATCAACACGAAAGACAATGCGTTGACTCTCGTTGGATCTCTGTTGCACATGTGTTGACTCGTGTTACATCCGTGTAAACTTGTGTAAACTCTCGTTGATTCGTCCTATATTTTTGAAATAACGGTATTTCAAATGACACTTGCTTTTTCGTGTTACACTCGTGTTTTTTCTCAGTGGATCGTGTTTACTCTTGTTACTCGTGTTTTCACTCGTGTTTGAATCGTGTAAACTCTGGCATCATGGGGGCACCAAATTTTGGCACTCACATTCGTGCTTTCTACTCTTGTTGATACGTGTTGCATGTGTGTTACATACGTTGTTGTTGAGTGTAGACACGTGTTGCTTTGTCAACGTCGAAATGATGACGAAAAGCGACGAATCACCAAAGAGTGTTACACGAGTGTCAACACGAGTTAACACGAATAACGAAGAGTTATTCAGAGTCATACACGAGTTAACACGTATGTACACGAGTCTACACGTATTTAGGCCACATTCGTGGGTACTCGCCACGGGACCCAAAAATGTCATGCATGCATGACATTTTTGGACCCCGTGGCGAGCACCCACGAGTGTGTCGAGTAAACAAAGAGTATACACGACCGTAGCACGAGTCTATACGAGTGTTGAGGAGTATCGACGAGTCATTGCTGAATAGCAAAATTTCATCACTCGTGTTGGACTCGCGCACCGACTCGGCCATGTGTGAACCAGCCTTTAGTTCGCGTCTATTTTAAAGGCATTTGTTTTGGTTATTTGCCTCCTGCTGGCAATATATATGATGATGACAATATGTCATGGGGGGGTGACCTCCTCAGCCTATTATTGTATCCAAAAGCAGTCAAATAGACGGGAACATGATGGCCAGCGTCCGCCGCCGCTCCGCGTAGTGTAAACAAGGCTGGCGGTACACCCGAACTCTACATTCTACCCCACTAATTTTCCAACTAGCATAACCGATGATTATCAATGATCAATCCCAGTCAGAAACGTCCATGCTTCCCTCCCATAAGTCAATGTCGGGATTACCACACTGTCATGCAAGGACTTCTTTACTTCCATGCTGACCACCCTATTTCTTCTTACTGCTTTCAGAGTTCCTACAACCCTCTTCCCCTGTTACACTCTCTCCCACACTTCTTCATCCATAGGCCTTCTCACATCATTACTCAACACACTGCCCAAATACTTAAATGAGCTGACATTCTTCATAGCCGTTCAACTTCACCTCACACTCTATGGTTGCACCCCTTTCAAAGACCATAACACTGCTCTTCCTACCATTTACCTACAGATTCCATTTTTCACACACTGTTCCAAACATATTTACCTGACCCTGCAACTCCCATTCACTATCGCTCATCAGAACTGTGTTGTCAGCAACAGTAGTACCGGTACTGTACTGTTGAGGCAACTTCCACTCGATCCTTCTCTTATCAGCGGTACACCAACATCGTCTGCTCTTCCTTGTATTTCTTTCATGACTCCATCCATATACTGTACCGGTATATATTGAACAACCATGGGGACATCACACACACCCTTGCTTTAACCCAACATTCAGATTAAAGAACTCGCTCTGTTAATTATCCACACATACTGACACCTTTGCACCCTCATACATGCTCTTCATTGCTTTCAGCAACTTGCCATCTACTCCGGATTCTCAGTACCGGTACTTTCCACATACCTGCTCTATCAATTCTGTCATAGGCCTTCTCCAACTCCATAAATGCAGCATACAACTTTTGTCGCTTCTCCAGATATTTCTCCACAACACATTTTCCGGGCAAAAATCTGAGCTACACATCCTCTTCCCTTCCTAAGATGACTCAGTATGCTAACCATTTCTCCAGCAATACTGACTGAAAATGCCCAAATATATTGCATTTCCACTTCAGATTTATCTAAAATATGTAAAATTACACCAAATACAACTACAGTAGCACTGAGTCAATAAAACTCACTGACAGGATAAATAAATGGAAGAAATACTCCAAAAGATTAATATGATAACCCTTTACCCAGCAGTACTGTCTGAAAATGCCTAAATAGAGTGCATGTGCTCTTCAGATTTATACATACAGATGTACATAACATTTTAAGACTGAGTGCTCCACACAGATGTGCAGTTTCAGTCTCTTTTCCTAATGGCGGCGTTCCAGGCAACCCTGTTAAGGGATGCTTTACTTGTCAAGTTTTTGGATTTGAGGTCGGCACGTATAGTCCGATCCCAGGTCTTACTCGGTCCACCCCTTGGTGCAGCTCCCTCCACAATCGCAGACCTGCATCTTTTCACCCAATTGTGTTCATCCATTCTCTCCACATGTCCATACCATCCCAGTTTACTTGTACGCATCTCCTCGCTAATACTCTTTATACCTAAACGTATCTTCAGCTCATCATTTGTTATTCTGTTGACATCCTTTATCTGAAATATGTAAAATTACACCAATTACCAACTACATTACCAAAAAATAGATAAAGGTACACTAACAGGATAAAGAAAATGTAAGAAATAGCCCTAAAGATGAATTTATCTATCTATCTATTGACGGACGCCGTGATCCCCTAAGGGCTGGCCACGAACGAAACGCCCCCATATGCACCTCTGTCCTCAGTCAGTCGACGTCGCTCTCCCCATCCAGCACCGCTTTCACGCATATTCTTCTTAACTCCATCCTTCCACCTCTCACTCGGTCTACTACTCCCTCTCTGTCCTTCCACCTTACTCGTACATGCTCGTAGTCATTCTCTCGCTTCCCATACGTTCCACATGGCCGAACCATCTCAAGGTGTTCTTTTTCGCCACTTTCCAGTACATTCACACCACACCTCTCTCATACTTCCTCATTTGTCTGTCTATCCCTCTATGTAACTCTGCACACACTTCTCAAGTAACTCATTTCCATCCCTTTCACTCTTGGTTTGAATCTCTCCAACAACGTCCATGCTTCGCTTCCGTAAGTCAGTGTCGGGATTACCACACTATCATGCAAGGCCTTCTTTACTGCCATGCTGACCACCCTATTTCATGTTACTGCTTTCAGCATTTTCTACAACCCTCTTCCCCTGTTGCACCTTCTCCCGCACTTCTTCATCCGTACTTCCATCTTTACTCAACACACTGCCCAAATACTTAAATGAGCTGACATTCTCCATAGCATGACCGTTCAACTTCACCTCACACTCTGTGGCTTCACCCCTTTCGAAGACCATAACCTTGATCTTCCCCGCATTTACCTTCAGATTCCACTTTTCACACGCTGTTCCAAACATATTTACCAGACCCTGCAACTCCCATTCATATCGTCAGCAAACAGCAGTACACAAACATCCACTGCTCTTCCTTGTATTTCTTTTATGACTCCATCCATATACTGTATGGTATATATAGAACAACCATCGGGACATCACACACCCTTGCTTTACCAAACATGCCGATCAAAGAACTCCCTCTGTTCATTCTTCACACATACTGATACCTTTGCACTCTCATACATACTCTTCACTGCTTTCAGCAACTTGCCATCTACTCCATATATGCTCAGTACTTTCCACATACCTTCTCTATCAACTCTGTCATTCCACGCGTTGCCTTCCCATATTAGTGGTACACCAACATCCACTGCTCATCCTTGCATTTCTTTTATGACTCCATCCATATACTGTTCAGTATATATTGAACAACCACGGGGACATCACACACCCTTTCTTTAACCCAAAATTCAGATCAAAGAACTCGCTCTGTTCATTCTCAACACATACTGACACCTTTGCACCCTCATACATGCTTTTAACTGCTTTCAGCAACTTGCTATCTACTCCGTATATTCCAAGTACTTTCTACATACCGGTACCTTCTCTATCAACTCTGTCATAGGCCTTCTCCAAGTCCATGAAAGCAGCATACAACTTTTGTCCCTTCTCAAGATATTTCTCCACAACATATTTCAGGGCAAAGATCCGAGCTACACATCCTCTTCCCTTCCTATGATGAATACTGTATGTTAACCGTTTCCCCAGCAATACTGACTGAAAATGCCCAAATATATTGCATGTGCTTTTGATTTATCTAAAATATGTAAAAATCCTACCAAATACCAACTACATTAGCACAAAACTCAATCAATCACAGAAACAGGATAAAAACATAGAATAAATACCCCAAAAGATGAATACGTTAACCCTTTCCCCAGCAATACTTACTGAACATGCACAAATAAATTGCATGTGCTCTTCAGATTTAGCTGAAATATGTAAATTACACCAAATACTAACTAAATTAGCACAAAAATCAATCAAACACTTTAACAGGATAAATAAAATGGAAGAAATAACCCAAAAATGCATTATCTATAGCCTACCGGTATATATTGCCGGACACCTTGATCCCCGAAGGGGTGACAATGAACGAAACGCCTGCGTATTGCAAGCTCGCTTGAGTTATCACAAATCGTCTTTTAGAGCTTTTTGGCCCGGGGTAATTACCACACCATTGCGTCATAAGGAGTTTGATGGGATTAAATTGCTAGATACATAGAGGAAGAGGAATGCCAAGGTAAAGCTAAACAAAAGTATATAAGATATTTTTAACATGAGGTTGCTTATAATAATTTGTACCTCTGCAGTTTCTCCATGGCTAACGAAAAAGTTCACATTCCTAAGAAGCCCCAACCAAAAAGGCCAAGCTTCTGTACAGAAAAAAGGCCACACCATTACCCTTATGGTGACCCTATCAAATAATCAAAACAACCCACTTCTTAACCTAATTACCGCGGTGCCCCTCATACGACAGAGACGATTTTCCGGCTATTTTGTAGCCTGTGAGCCAGGCCTGCTTTTGCAAGCAGCACGGATGGATGGTCAGCCGGAGCTACAGGGCCCCGCCACGACACCTGAGGTTTGTGTGAGAAGAGAGCTCACTTATGTGCAGCGTCACACATAGCGGGAAAACAGAAAAGAATTGGTAATTTTTATGCGATTTCGCCTATCGGAATTTGGTAATTTTTAGCAATTTTGCCCTTCGTTTGCAAGATACTTACAAGGGAAAACCCAGACGTCGGATTATAGGGATGATTCAGCCGTAATTTGAAAGCTATTACCGTACTTTCACCTGTGAATACTAATTGTATTTACGCTCTGGCTTTTGCTTATGCATGCAAAATGAGCAGGGAATGAAGGCATATTTGGGGCACTTATGCATACATCGTACAGGAGACCTTGGAAGTCGTGTTATTCGGTCGCGCCGGGAATTTCAACACACCTCTCACACCACCCACACACACATCACACAGTTTTTACCTACACCGAGCAAATTCTGCTCCGGCTGTCATTTCTTGAAGACTTCTTCTAGCCGGAGACATTTGCAGAGAAACCCAGGACCCACCTACACATACATTCTGTCCAACCATTGTGCCTCAAAAAAACCCCATCACTTTGAGTCGCCACACCTAAGGGTTCAGTTCTCTGAAATTCAGAAGGAACTGGACCCACTTCACCTGCACTAACACTTGCCTCCAAAGATAACACGACGACGAACACCCGGGACTCGGTTCCTCATGCCGCCTCCCTCTCCCAGGTCAAATCCCTCACACTAAAAACCCGTGCACCTCTCCTCCCCAACCCACCTAACCTTTCAATATCATCCAACTCCCCCCCTTAAAACCGGTCCACCTATCCTACACTGAACCCACCCTAAACTGCCCAAATACTCAGGAAACATCGAGTAAACTAGCAACACAAAAAACTACCAGCCGAATCCATGTCCAACACCCAGTAGCCAGGCTGAAGGGGAAAAAGGAACAAAATATCACAACCCCACACTCACCCATACTCAACCCCCAGCCCCTTCCCTACCCCCACCCTCCACCAACCTCCCTCCACCCCCACCCTCAATCCTCGGCCATGCCAGTCACCCCAATCATACATCGGACACATAACCATTAACATTTCTCCCAAATTTGATACATAGATGGCATCAACACAAAGAAAACACAAACTCTCTCACTTCATCAAAACAACAACAACATACACATTGCCATCTTAACAAGAAAACAAAACTCTGAACAAACAACAAAAAAACTACCCACATTTCCTGATTTCACCACCATCAGACAACGACGGGGCTGTAGGCGGAGGCGGGTGGACTACTCCACCCTGGTACACAAAGAAATATCAGTACATAGTGTACCACGTGTTACAAACCAAATCCACTACCTCCCCCCAAATGATAACACAACAGAAATACAATTCAATTAAAATACGCAATGGCAACA